>JBAMCJ010005196.1:0-48351 GCA_037075205.1 Drosophila prostipennis | reverse complement strand
ACACTAGCTAGTAAAAGTTGGTCAGAAAAGCAGGGTCTCAGGAGATCAAAGCTCTGCTGGCCAACCATCAATAGCAAGAGAACTCGAGAACTAATATCCAAAAGCAAAAGGGATATTAGAAGGATCACGGCACTCATCACAGGCCATTGGGCCATTGGCACGCAAGCCATGAAGATGGGGCTTCCGTACAATGCTAATT
Organism: Drosophila prostipennis; assembly: GCA_037075205.1. Classification (NCBI taxonomy): domain Eukaryota; kingdom Metazoa; phylum Arthropoda; class Insecta; order Diptera; family Drosophilidae; genus Drosophila; species Drosophila prostipennis. The sequence continues at coordinate 48,152 of JBAMCJ010005196.1, read as the reverse complement.
GCAGGAGCTGCAAAGAAACAGACACACAGGAGACACCTGAGCACATGATGTGTCATTGCCCAGCACTAAACCATATCAGGGCGAGATACTTCGGGGCGTATCAGCTGGAATCATTGGGAGAAATAGGAAAGCAGAGGATAACTGCAATTCTAGGTTTTCTAAATGATGCAGGCTGGTACTGAAGAGAACGCGGAGACAACAATTTACGAGGGTGTGGATCAAAACGGAGCTCAGCTCTACTTGGAGGCTCTCAGAGAGGACCTCACCACTTCTACCTACCTACCTACTGCTGCTCCAAACGTAGCTGATGAGAAAAGAGTTAACTTGGCAGAAATTTCAAGCAATGGGCTCATTGCTGAACAGCGTCGAGACTCAGACATAGCCGAAATCGTGACTAAATTAAAAGATTTTTCTCTTGATGAAGATATTGCGAAAACATATGAAATAAGGGCAGAGGTTCTTCACCGAAAAATACAGAGGAATGGCACAACCTGTGGTGCCCCGTGCTTTCAGATGGTCGGTTATAAACCAAGTTCATGAGACGATAATGCATTTAGGTTTCGAAAAGACACTTGATAAAGTTTACCATTTTTACTGGTTTGACAATATGTCAAAATACATAAAAAAATTTGTTGACAACTGCATCCCTTGCAAAATGTCTAAATCAACCTCAGGAAAAATTCCGGCTGAACTGCATCCTATCCCAAAAGTAAATATTCCTTGGCACGCGGCGGCTGAAACTGGAACACAGTCTTGGCAGGATGTACTAGGAGAGGTGCAGCTGGCTATCAATTGTGCAACTCAACGTGTGACGAAGGCAAGTGCTCTAGAAATGTTATTGGGAAAAGTAGCACGGCCATTAGGATTACTTCCACCTTGTGACATAGAAAATAATGTAGATTTGTCGAACTTGAGAGCACAAGCTGAAAAAAATGTGTTAGTTACTGCAGTTTACGATAAAGAACGGTTTGATAAAAGTAAGGCAAAAGTACGCAGACACAATGTTGGAGATTTTGTTTTACTTAAAAACGAGGAAAGGCATCAAACCAAGCTAAGTCCAAAATTCAAGGGGCCTTTTAAAATAACACAGGTTCCAGAGGGTGACAGGTATATTTTAAAGTCCTTACTAGCAAACGAACTTACAAGTATGCTCACGAAAATTTAAGAATTTTACCAGACGGGGAAGTTCCCGAGGAGCTTAATGTGTGCGATGATTATAATAATGTTGAAAGCGAAAATATTAATAATGACGAAGTTGTTGAAGAAAGTGAAGTGCGCCAATAAGGGTAGAAAAAAAAGATGTAGTACTCCTGGCCAAACGAAAATGGCAGAGTACTTGGATCGTGTAAATCAAGCTCAGAAATGAAATTTAAAACAAAAACAAGAGAGAACGCTATAGTCGGGTTGGTGTCCCGACTATCTAATACCCGTCACTCAGCTAAAGGGAGTGCGAGGGAGATGGAGATAAAAATTTGATCAGGCCTAACTTTTTAACGAATGCACTATGGGGCATTTGACCACTTTTGTTGGCCTAAACCCATTTTTTAAAAGTCGTTAAAACCAAAAATGTTGTTTGAGGATGTGCTAACAGAAGATCATTTAACAATGTTACGTTTACAGAAATCCGATAGAGGTCGCCTCTGTTAAGGTAGAAGCTGATAAATCAGCTGTTCGAAATGCAATTCTCTGGCTGTTGTATTTCAACGTTTCGCTTGCAGTTTTAAAGTGCTTTAAATTTGAGTTTTTAAGCAATCTAAGTAAACTTTTTGGATTGGATTAAAAGGATTGCGCTGTGTACTAAGTATTTGTGTGGTTAAACGACAAAAATCAAGCGGTTTTTTCTTATAAATGAGTGTTAAAGGGAGTGGTCAAAAAAGTAAATTTTTGTAAGAAAACTAAATTTCAAATGGAGCAACAAAGTGAGTCCAGCGGAGTCCACTTCTGAAACCTATTGGGATTTGTAGATTATTTAATTGTTATTAAAATGTATATGGTCAGAATCGCCACTTTTTGCCACTTTTTCAGTAATTTTATTTTTAAGACCATAACCTCAAATTTCACACACTCCTATCGTTTGCACTGGTGGCTAAGGAAGTAAGGACTTTTCTGGCTTTAAATTATTATCAAAAAAGAGTAGAATTACTTAGCTTTGTTTTTAACTAGCTTAAGTGAACTTTAGCGGCTTTAAAACGAAAGTTCCGCTACAACTTAAACAAAAAGTCGTTCAAATGTAAAGTAAATTCTTTCCTTTGCCCTTTTTTTGAGAACTTTAGGATATAGTCGTCCGATTTGTACGAAACTTTAAATATTGTTATAAAAACATTAATAATTGATATTTATAAAGTTATGTGCATTTATCTCCAAAAACAGCAAAGTTAATTTGATCGTTTCTATGGCAGCTATATGATATAGTTGTCCGATCCGGATGATTCTCATATATAATATGCGTAGGGATAAAAAATGGCTACTGGTAAAGTTTCACGTCAATATCTTTTGAATTGGCCGAGTTATTAATTTCGGCCAACAAAAGTGGTCAAATGCCCCATAGTGCACTGGGTTGTTGGATATGCGAAAGGACTACACCGATACCAAAAGATGATGCATCCGTCGCTAGGACTAGTGGTAAGTTTTCATCGAAATGAGCTAACTGAGTCGCGTTGATAATATGGGTATGCTACATTTTTTCTGCGCAGTTGGTTCAAAGGAGCGGCTAACTGAGAATAATTCGGTATAAAGTTGCAATAGTAATTAACTTTACCCATGAAGGCTTCTAATTGCTGTAGATTAGAAGGCGGACGCAACAATTTAACAGCCTCCAAGCCTGAGCTGTCTGGAAGAATCCCTTGAGCGCTGATTCTTCGTCCTAAGTACTCTATTTCGTCCTTGAAAAAGAAGCATTTCTCCCTTTTGCATCTGATACCATTCTCACGAAGAATACTGAGAACTTAGTCGATTCGCTTTAGATGTTGCTCGCTTCTAGTGCTTCTCTCCTTTTAGAAGCTGCTCCAAATACCTTTGGAAGATCGCTGGTGCACTGGCAATCCCGTAGGGAAGGCGCTGGTATTGAAATAGGCCAAGGGGTGTGTTGACGACCATGATAGATTTTGAATCCTCATTCCTTCCATTTGAAGATATGCGTCCTTTAAATCGATTTTGCTAAACTGCTTGCCGTGACGTATTATGTGAAACAGAGACTCTTTTGTCGGTAGCGGGTACTGTTCAACATCGATCTGCAAAGGTCACCTAATTCATCTTCGTGCACCTCTTGAACGTTTGATACTTGCATGATATCAAAGCCGAAAATGTTAAATAAATCCATGCCAAATAGATTGTTTGATGTCTCAATGTTCGCAACGATTATGACCACTTGCTTCTCTTTTTCACCGCACTTTGCAATGCTGTGCAACTCCCCAAGCAATGGTATTGGAGTATGACCAAAAGCATGTAATATTCGGGAACCCTTGAGTAATTTTGGCTTATTCAACAGCGCGTATGTAGTGGCGTTGATTACGGACGCTGTGGCTCCGGAATCCATTTGCCGTGTATTTCAAGATCTATAAGAATCTTGTTCTGCTGAGATTTGACTTGACCTGTAACACTGTTTACAGCTTCAATCGTTTCGATTTCGTTGGCTTCGAATTTGCGACTTTTTTGCGATTGCCATTTACTTTTGTCTTGCTTCGACATGCATACAACAGCTATATGTATGTCCTTTTCTACCGCACTTGTGACATACGGCATCGCGAAACTTGCATTTCTCTCTGGCATGATGGTGTCCACAACCAGAGCATGATTTTAGCGAACTTTTGTTTGCTTTGGCATCACTTTCACCACCACCAAGGAATGGTTTCTTAGTATAGGTGTGAACTGCGTTTATTGCGTCTTGCTTTGAAACTGATTCTTTGAGGGCTGCCACGGTTTTTGTAGTTGTCTCATAGGTTTCTGCAACTATAAGCACATCTTCAAGAGTTGGCTGGGACTTCTGAAGAGCAGATGCTCGGACGGCAACGTATGGCGTATGTACTATGATCTGATCTCGAATCATTTCATCTACATACATAGTTAGAAGAACAACCGTTGGCATTACAGATAAATTGACATTCCCGAGCGTTCCCGCGCAAGTCGGCTACCCACTCTCTGTGCGTTTGCGAATGTTTCATCTTCCTCTTAAAGAACTCATAGCGAGCAGCAACAATATGACGTTTTGTTGCGAAATGTTCCGTTAACTTGTCTGTGAGTTGCATGTACATATGTATACATGTTCAAATTGTTACTCCCGAACAGATTTTTCAATAGTTCGAATATGTTTATGCCACACCACGAAAGAAAATAAGCCTTTTGCTTTATGTCTACACCAGCGGTCGGCACAAAATACAATGACATTTTGTTTTATATTAGTGTGAGTAATTTGCACGGGCAGCTCTTTGATGTGTGTGTGTAAAGCCCTGTTCAACAGTGTACGTGAGCTGGCAGAGCATTGGCAGAACAGTTCCCTATGCTCACTTAATAGGACGCTGCCGAACGCTGGTCTACACCACCCAGTCGGAAGTGGAACGCATCCAGAAGGGATGATGGATAGCATCCAAAGCACCGATGCATGCGTGCCCGATCGATGAACTTCTCGCTTCCTTTTTACAGCAAAGCGGGACAAAATGGGTGCTATCCGATGAAGCGCTCCTGGAGCGCTCCCTTTTCACGCATCGGCCATGGGTTTCAACTTCGGGAAACGTTCGGGATTGGTTTCCATTTTTCCCTTCCAAAAGATGCGATCCAGAACGCATCTTTTGGAATGCTTCTGAATGCGTTCCAAAAGATGCGTTCTGGATCGCATCTTTGGTGTGCTTCTGGATGCAATCCAAAAGATGCGTTCTGGATCGCACTCGATTTAAAAATACGCTTTTTTCAAATTTCATATTTCTTTTTTTAATTTTCAATTTAAACGTATTAAAATTAAATTAATCCTACTTCATCCCCATCATCCCCAATATCGTTGTCCATCTCGTTGTCCTTGTCCACTGGTGCACTGGTCGTCGCCTTTCTTCGTGTAGTCTCCTTATACACCCGGTTTTTCTGCCGAGTAAAGGCTGTTCGCACGTCTTTCACGAAATCTTCATGCCTGTACCCTTCCCTCTTCTGAGATTCTGCAAAATATAGAGTTTTAAAATTTTGTTAGACGAAATTGCCAAATTAACATCAACAATCTTTAACACTTACCGTAAAGAACTTCGTTTAACGAAGCAAACGTGGAGAACCCTTCCTTTTGCATGTACCCCGCATAATTATTTTTGTTTGTTTAAAAAATAAATACACTTTTATTTAGTTGGTTTTTTTTACCTCGTTAAGAAGTATTATTTTTTATTTTCACTTATCACCGCACTATACTTACTTGGCAGAGAAAATCACAAAGGTTTGTGTTTCAAGAACTATAAACAAACAAAACGATTAAAATTGGTTTAACCGAAAAATCAATCACACTTAACTGGTCAAATTCCAAAAAGCAACTAACAAGAAGTGCATAAGAAACGAAAAAACCGCGCGCGTTCTTGCAATGTCTCTTTTGTTCTTCTCATTTGTTTTTTTCAAAAGAACCGTTTCAAAGATTATTATTTCATATTTTCCATTCCAATGGATGCATTCCGGATGCATTCCGATGGATGCTATAATTGCACCGATTGAAAAAAAAAAACGAACGATCGGCAAGCGTTCGGGTTTCGGCAAGGGTTCGGCTGCGACGTACGAGAAGCTACGATTGCACGGACCGCTCCCATTTTGCCTTCCAAAAGAAGCTATAGGGGAGTGATGACTTGGGTTGCATCTAGAATGCATTCTGGATGCTGTCCAACATTGTATCGCATTTTTACTGTGGACAAAGATGCGAGCCGGATGCATTCCGAAAACCGACCACTCCCAAACTTCCGACTGGGCAGTGGTGGCCAGCAGAGGCAGCACACACACAATGAAAGAACGCATTGCGTTTGTGTGAGTGCGAGCATGCACGAATCTGACTGTGTGCGTGACGCTTTTCTGCTTCACAGCGTACGTGAGCGTCGAAAAGCTAGAAGCGCAGCGGCAGAGAAATTGCCTATCCCGTGGGCCCTGCGCGCTGCCTCTGCTGGCCACCACTGGTCTACACTAACCGAATACGCGTTAAAATGCTGTTCAAGGTAAGACTCCCAGTTTTGATTGTCTTTGTCGAATTGGTGGAACGGAGGACACATCCATTTTCGTTGTTGTTCCATAATGTCTTTTGTAAATGCTTGCTGTTGAGCAAGTATTGTTTGGATTAAATCACCATCTGCCGGCATCTTAATGAAAATCAACGACTTCTCGAACGATTTATGTGATTTACTGTTTCGACAAAATTTTTTTTCCTCGTCGCCAATATGTTGTGTTCTAGTTGAGCTCGTATTTCAGACTGCTTTATTCTATGCGAAACTTACAGAGTTGCCATATTCTTAAAGTACTACAAAAATGGTGTATAGAATGGAGGAATACAAATACATGTGTGATAGTTGACAATATATAACAACTAGTACAATGGAACATGAATGGTTAATTTAACAATTACCACGAACTACAACTTTTGATAAACGATACCAACCCTGATGTTATTTGCCTTCAGGAAACTCATATTAATGTCAACTTAACTAATACTGCTTACCCCAAGCAACTTACTGGATATTTCTATAATTTTAGCTCCAATACCTATGCCAAACTAGGCCATACCAATCAACAGCAAAACATGCTCTTTAGGTATTGAAATCCTAGCCCATCCCAATATCTGCATTTTTAATAAATATATACCTCCTTCTCAATTAGTAGTAGCCAACGAAATTCTTAAAATAGTCGATCTTACTACCAAACCAATCCTATATGTGGGAGATTTCAATGCTTGGAGTCCATTGTGGGGGTCCTCCTCGCAAAACTCTAGAGGTCTACAAATAGAAGAAGTCATAAACAAATCAACATTAACTGTCCTCAATGACGGCTCCGCTACCCATCATTCCACTCACAACTCTTTCACGGCTATTGACCTAACGTTAGCCTCCGCATCGCTGTTCCCTTTTTGTATGTGGTCTGTAAATGACTCTCTATACGGAAGTGATCACTATCCTGTAAAGACACATATTCGGTTTCAAACTAATCCCAAAAACATACTACCACCCCCAAAATATAAAATAGATAAAGCCAATTTGGATCTGTATCGCAGGCAATGCAAAGTCCACTTTAATTTCCCTGCAACAAACGACTTAAATCTGTTTGCCGCCAAAATAATAAAAGGAATCAAAGTCTCAGCCAATGTAGCAATACCACAAAACAAACCCTCTCTACATCCGCGAAATGTTTCTTGGTGGAGCAAAACTTTGCAAGATCTAAGGCAACAGAAGCAATCACTCTGGCATGCATACAAACAAACTCAGAGCACCGCTGCCCTGATTTCCTACAGAAAATCGAATGCTCTATTCAAATACAATTCCAAACGAGGACGGGAGCTAACTTCGGCAAGCCGAAGTTTTAATACCCTTGCAGATTTCACGAATGAAAACTTGACTAGAAAAGCAACATGAATTAACAAAACAACAAAATATTTTATAATTGAAAAAAAATATAATTTTAAAATTTTTCACCCAATTGTTCCTATGGGAGCTATAGGATATAGACGTCCGATCGGCACGCGCTTTTACCCTGATCAAGGTACGCACAAAAAAATACGATTTGGAAAGATTCTAGTCAATAGCTCTTACACTGAGCGAAATATCTTCCTTTTTTTAAAAGCTATATCCGATTGTTCCTCTGGGAGCTATAGGATATAGACGTCCGATCAGGTCGGTTTTCAAACTTGATCTGCGTACACATGTTTTAGGATGACTGTGAAAGTTTTAAGTCGCTAGCTTTTAAACTGAGCTCGCAAACGGTACTGAAACAGACATACAGACGGACAGACGGACATGGCTATATCGACTCCCCTATTGATCCTGATCAAGAATATATATACTTTATGGGGTCGGAAACGTCTCCTTCACTGCGTTACAAACTTCTGACCAAAATAATAATACCCTCTGCAAGGGTATAAAAAGCAAAACGAGAATCCTTTGAAAGATTCACATGTAATATAAGTCCTTTATCATCTACCAAGAAAACTTGGTCTGACCTAAATCGCCTAATAGGTAATTTCCCAAATAACCTCAGAACAATTAAATTTAACAACGAAGATCTCCATCACTCTGCAGATATTAGCGACGCCTTTGCGAATTTTTGGTCGGACTTCTCCAAGAACGACAACTTCTCCCACCAATACAAGACCTGTGAAGAAGAAATTCTTTCTCAGGAATACACACCCACCCGACTGTCCTCCGCCTCCACAGACCTTGACTCCAATTTCACTCTCAGTGAGCTCGAATATGCCCTTCAGTGTGCGAAAGGAAAAACACCTGGTATAGACCGAATCTCATACCCAATGCTTAAACAGTTACCCTCCGAAGCTAAATAGAAATGTTTAACGCAATGCTCGCTAGAGGTACCTACCCTCATGTGTGGAAATCTGCTATCATTATCCCTATCTTGAAACCTTACAAACCAACACACGAAATAATATCCTTTAGACCCATTTCTTTACTCCCTTGCTTAAGCAAAACCCCCAAAAAAATGTTAGCCAAAAGGTTAATGTGATTCATTACGAAACAGAAACTTATCAGCCCCCACCAAACAGCTTTTAAACAATAGCATAGCACTCTTGATTCTCTTCTGCATCTCCACCATTACGCATCGGACGCCCTTTCTACCAAAAATCATGTTACCATATTGGCAACTGATTTTGAAAGGGCCTTCGATCGCGTAGGGGTGCATATAGTATTGGATCAACTTTCCCGGTGGGGGGTAGGTCAAAAGACCTTTAACTTAGCGAAGGCTTTCATGATAAACCGTTCTATCCGAGTAAGAGTTAACAACACTCTATCTTAATTCTATACTCTCCACAATGGCATCCCACAAATTAAGCAACTTAAACTGTCAATTTATGCAGACGGTGCCATTCTTTTTAGCAAATGTAAGAATACTACTACACTAAATAATAAGTTTAAAAAATCCTTGAAGATATCCAAATCTGGGGAAACACCTCCGGTGCGACCCTCGCTGTAAATAAGTGTAAGCTTTTTCATATTTGTAAAATACATACAACGCTATACATACCCACCATTATCATACAATAACATAGATATGGTACGAGTTACTTTTCTTAAAATTCTTGGCCTGACAATTGATAAACGACTCACATTTAAACAATACTGTAACGAACTTGGGATCAATCTTATAGACAGACTAAACATTATTAAATTCTTAACATCTAAGCGATCTTTCATACATCGGACAACACTTATAAAGGGTGTTTTTTTAGAGGTATAGAACTTTAAGTTGGCATCACTGTTCAAGATGGCGACCGATTTAACAGCTGTCAAGGGATTTATTCTCAGTTTGGTTTGGCAATTCATCATGCACTTTTATTTCGAAAGTAATGGTTCAGTGCGGAATACGTATCGCGCACTACGTCCATTTTATCGTCGACCAAGTCGTCCATCAGAGCAGTTAATTCGATTAACAATGGAACGTTTTCGCACCACGTTTACTCTTATTGATAACTCGCATCCCTAGAGACGCCGCACAGTGGGGCGAAAAAGCCAAAAGTCTGCCTTAAATCAAGAAAATATTGCATAATTTAAAAAAATGGGTATAAATCAGGTTTTTGATTATATCTCGATAACATATTCCGTTTATATTTATATTTTGAACAAAATAAAACAAATTTAAATTATAATCTCAATTTTTTATTCATTTTCATCGTCATCGCTACTGTCAGAACAGTCAAAGATAGTCGAATATTCATGCTGTATGTGCGCGCGGAGAAACCAGGGCTGGCGACAATTCAAACATGAGAGAACGCTATAGTCGGGTTGGTGTCCCGACTATCTAATACCCGTCACTCGGCTAAAGGGAGTGCGAGGGAGATGGAGATATAAACTTTGATCAGCAATAACTTTGTAACGAATGGTCCGATTTAAAAAATTTCTTCTACATTTCGATAGGTATTGATAAGCACAACAAAAGTGCATTTTTACTTTTCCGAAATATTTAAATTTTTAAAATCGTGTATTAAGTATTGTGGGCGTTAGAGGGGGCGTGGCACCTTCTTGCAATAAACTTGCGCTGCGTAGGAACTCCAAGAATCTTCATGCAAAATACCAATCCCCTAGCTTTTATAGTTTCCGAGATCTCAGCGTTCATACGGACGGACAGACGGAGAGACGGACAGACAGACATGGCTAGATCGACTCGGCTAGTGATCCTGATCAAGAATATATATACTTTATGGGGTCGGAAACGCTTCCTTCTAGCTGTTACATACTTTTGCACGAATACAATATACCCTTTTACTCTACGAGTAACGGGTATAATTACGAACATTTCTTGCTAACTTTAACCGCGGTTTTCTCAGAAGAGGCACAAAAGGGCAGGCTAATTTTTTCAGAATTTGTAGTTAAATATCTAAACTTTTTTTTAAAAAAAGAATTAAACGGGGATCTAGGGTGTAACACTACTTTACGTCCAAGAATATCCAAAAAAACAATTTTTTTGGACCACTTTTAAAAAATAAAAAAAAATAGTTATTATGCATCTAAAATTTTTATTTTTTTTTAATATTTTAAGAATTGGTTGCTCTTAAAATTTCAATCGTTACATATACAACTTAGGCCCTGGGGCGCTTTCAGAAAAATGTCAAAGATGTGTAAAAATACTTTTTTTTCTTATTGGCATTATGCCGTTTCCTCACTAGAGCTGAATGTAGCATTTTGACATTTTTTGGTATATGTTACATTTTTCCCATATATTTTCAAGTGGTTCTAGAGGTGGGAGAGAAGAGCATTCGACAATAAATGCTACTACATTTCGATATTCTCGTGCCTAAAATACCAAATATCTGAGTATTTTTTGACTATCGACTAAACGACCATCGCAAAATTTTCGAAATAATCAAGGCCCACTATAGATGATTTTTCTGCAAAAAAAAAATTGCGTATAACTGCAAGTAACAAAACCTGACCAATCTTTTGCCCCTTAGTTTTGCCACAGGAAGTAAGAGGCAACAAACCACCATATCGATAAGACCACCGAAGGATTGCCAAATCAACAATAAAATTATCCAAAAAAAATATCTAAGCATGTATAGCTTAAATAATAAACAATAAAGACAATGCAATATATAATGCAAACAAAAGATTAATAGAACATTCAAATCTTTAATCTCCATGGTCAATACATTTGATTGTTCAAATCTCCTGCTTGCGGATAGTAGTATTTGAGAAATTTTGCCCATATTTCAGGTTTTGAAAAATGTCTTCCTCATGAAAAGCGTTCAACGCTTTCCTTTGTGTTTCCGTGCCTATGCAGTTTTTATAGCTGCTTTTTTAATTTTCAGCAGAAAACACATGACAAAAATAAGGTAATTTTTAATTTAAAAGCAAAGCACATCTGTTTTCAAAATAATAAATGCTTAATGCTAAATGCTGTCCCGTGCGGACAGGAAATAGCATTTTTTTGAATACCGAAAAAATACTACAGTATGTACATCAGTGAGGGTACGGCATAAAATTATATTTCGAAACATCAACTTTAAAAATCTGTAGTGGGAGAAACATTCATCACAGATCACTCATTCTTTTTGATTTGTATAGAGAATTTAATTGTTTTTAAAGTTGCATTGCAACATTTTGAAAAATCTTTAAAAAAAAACAAGAGAGAACGCTATAGTCGGGTTGGTGTCCCGACTATCTAATACCCGTGACTCAGCTAAAGGAAGTGCGAAAGCTGTAGTCGGGTTGGTGTCCCGACTATCTAATAATCGTAACTCAGCTAAAGGGAGTGCGAGGGAGATGGAGATAAAACTTTGATCAGGCCTAACTTTTTAACGAAAGGTCCGATTAAAGAAAATTTCTTCTACATTTCGATAGGTATTGATAAACACAACAAAACTGCATTCCTACTTTTCCGAAATATTAAAATTTTTAAAATCGTTTATTAACTATTGTGGGCGTTAGAGGGGGCGTGGCACCTTCTTGCAATAAACTTGCGCTGCGTAGGAACTCCAAGAATCTTCATGCCAAATGCCAATCCTCTAGCTTTTATAGTTTCCGAGATCTCAGCGTTCATACACTCAGGGAAAAAATGGTTCTGATTGTGTCTGAAAACGTGTCTGTTTGAGTCTCAAAAATAGCTTTATACCGTTTGGTATCATTATAAGAATTTATGGTATTATTTTAAGAACGGATTTTTAAGACCGCTGTTCTTACTTTAAGAACGAAACGTACTTAAATTTATATTTATTTTTAGTAAAAAAATAAATTTTTTTGAATGCTTCTGTAAGCGTTCTGCCATGGAAGGAAATAATAAGGCCATGGCCCAGGGGCCAGGGTGCTGGATTCTGGTACTATTTTGTGATGGGGGTACGAGGTTCAATTCCCGCTCACAACACAACTTATTTTTTTTTTTTTTGTAATTAGTAAATTAACAACTTAACTTTTTTAATACATTTTTGTTCTTAAAGTTATAAAGGAAATGTTAATTGAAATACATTTGAAAAACTTTTTACTTACTTTGACTTATTCGGTTTTTGAACCGGGGTCCTCTCGCATCAGAGGCAGACGCCTTACCAACTGGGCCATCGCACCATGTTACGCGCGCGTGCATAAGTTCAACTTAAATCTAAATTTACTGGTCTTAAATCAATACCCTTTGGTATCAATATAAGAATATGGTCTTAAAAAAATAAAAGAACAAAACGGTAGTAATGTAAGAAATTCGGTCTTAGATTTTTTCGGTTTTTTTTTCTGGGTGTGGTTCCAACAACACGGCGCAACATGTCACACAGCTCGTGCCACAATCGATTTATTGAAAGACACGTTTGGGGGCCGCCTAATGACAGCACATAGGAGTAGATAATAAAATAAAAAAAACGGTTTTATTGGTATAAGAAATTCAATAAAATATCTTCATTAAAACGCTTTAAACCGAAATTAAAGCATACAATGAACAATAGATTCAACGAATAGTTATACCCGTTACTCGTAGAGTAAAAGGGTATATTGTATTCGTGCAAAAGTATGTAACAGCTAGAAGGAAGCTTTTCCGACCCTATAAAGTATATATATTCTTGATCAGGATCACTAGCCGAGTCGATCTAGCCATGTCCGTCTGTCCGTCCGGATGAACGCTGAGATCTCGGAAACTACAAAAGCTAGAATATTGGGATTACCAACACATATTCTTGGGCTTCCTACGCAGCGCAAGTTTATTTCAGGCGACCGCCACGCCCCCCTCTAACGCCCACAATCGCCCATAGTCGCCCACAAACCATACTAAAATGTGCCTGGCGCCCACATTTTCAAATATTTCTGATAAGTATAAATGCAATTTTGTTGCGTTTAGTTATACCTATCGAAATGCAGAAGAAATTTTTTAAATCGGACCATTCGTTAAAAAGTTAAGCCTGATCAAAGTTTACATATATCTCCATCTCTCTCGCACTCCCTTTAGCTGAGTTACAACCTTTAGTCGGGACACCAACCCGACTACAGAGTTCACACTCCCTTTAGCCGAGTGACGGGTATTAGATAGTCGGGACACCAACCCGACTATAGCGTTCTCTCTTGTTAAAATTAGTTCCATTTAAGATTTAATTCTCAGAATTGTTTTTCTATCACAGAAATCTTTAACATTTTGGGATTTTCAACTTTGGCTTCGAATTCCAAAGACATGGACAATGGTTCACAATGGGGACTATTTTTTAGTAGTGCCGTTATGTATTGAGAGTAGGTTTCAGCGAAAATAATTGAGGTAAGTCCAATTATATTGGCCACGTAATTCAAAATGTCGACAAACATCGGTTTTTTGTATTCTTAGCTATACCGCGGAACCTGTAGGTGATGGAAAATAATTTTGTATGGGACTTTTACTCAGGAGCACCCAAATATCATGGAAAACTTGAAATGGTTCGTCGAAATTTCACAAAGTTTAATTTTGTGTTCCTGTGTTAGGGCTAGTACTCAACCTAACAAAAACTTGCCCAAAAAAAAAATACTATTTTCGATCAATTATTTCTTGAGGGTCCAGTGTTGCTTAATGTGGTATTATCCGCGTTAAAATTTACGGTCACACTAGCCAAAACAACCAAAACAAAAAATTGTAAAAACTAATAAAATGGATATTGCACTTCTAAAAAGAATAGAAATGAATGCTGTAATAGCCACTGTTGTTACAGCATTAGTTATCAAGGACAAAGACAATAAGAAGCGACCTAGATCTTGTTGGGTTAATCCGTATTTGGCCGAACGTCTTAAGAAAGGACGATTTACTACAGATGTAAGATTTGCAAAAACGAAAATAGACTACATTATAATTATCTTATTTCACAGTTTGAAGATTTGACAAAAAACCCGTCGCTCTTTTTTGAAAACTTTCATATGAGTATGGTCCATTTCCAAGAATTGTATGAGAAGTTGGAACCAATTCTTTATCCAAAAATGTTTTCTCGTTCTGACTCTATTCGCCCCCACGAAAAATTGGCCTTAGTACTTGAGTAAGTTGTTCCGCAAATCCGCGAGTACTATTAATTAAACTTTCAACCTAGGTATCTAGCTTCGGGTGATATTCAACGTCATATTGCTTCATCTTATCGAATAAGCAAGCAACGTGTAGGTTCGTTAATTGATTTGGTGTGCACGGAAATATGCAAGAAACTTCAAAATGAAGTGCCCCCCTGGACTAAGGAAACGATGCTGAAAAATGCTGAGGATTTTGAAAATTTATGGAATTTTCCAAACTGTGTAGGAGCGATTGACGGAAAACATGTGTCCATGAAGGCCCCACCTCAAAGTGGCAGCGTATTCTTTAACTATAAGGTAGTTTTAATTACCTGAACATATCTTCTTTTTGGGATTAAACTAACTGTTTTCTTCTTGAAGGGATTCCACTCGATTGTAATATTGGCTGTTAGTGATGCTAAATACAGATTCACTTATTTGGATATTGGAGCGTATGGAAGTGAAGGAGATATGAACGCATTTTCTCATTGTAAGCTTGGCAAAGCCATCCTTCTGGACCAGTTGGACTTTCCCGATGACAAGCAACTAAATGAAGTTATGGTGCCATATTACTTGGTGGCAGATGATGCATTTCCTTTGTCGAAGCGCATTATGAAGCCGTATAGCTTGAAAAACCTAACTAAAGCAGAGTTAGCTTTCATTTATCGGCTTAGCCGAGAGCGAAGAGTTGTCGAAAGTGCATTTGGCATACTAAGCCATAAATGGATGGCCGTGCACAGAACTCTTTTGTGCCATCCAGATAGAGCTAAAAATATTGTCGCTGCCTGTTGCTTACTCCACAATTATGTTCTTAGAAGATGTCCATTGGAGTATAATCCAGTACCCAATCCAGAACTTAATTCTTTGCCTGCTGAATTTACTCAATTTCGTGGCAGAGTACAGGAATATCCTAAATATGTAAGAAATAGCGTAAAGAACTATGTTAACAGTCCACAAGGATTATGTCCTTGGCAAAATAAATAAGCTGGTCTCCCAAGTCCAAGTTATTAAAAAGAATCTTTTCGAATTTGTGTTTTTGTTTTTATTTTACTTTAATTATCAATTTTGTCCTTATTTAAAGCCTTCAGGGATTCCTCATGAATAAGGTTGCCAACCTTAAGAACGGTTAGCTGGGCCTGTTGATATGGCATGTTTTTTAATAGGCTGTCCCAGTAGCCAAGCGCGGATGCGAATGGCGAAACATCTTTTTGATTTTGTTGGTTGATATGGCTATCAATAGCTTCCTTCGATTCTTTTAAATAGCCTCCAAGCATCTCCACTAGAGCCATGTTTTCAGTGCTCTTTGGCTTTGCCTTGCCCGGTGTCGCCTTTTGTTTCTAAAATAGATTGGGGGTTAAAAAAGTCCGATAATTTTAAAATTTACTTACATAGTCATAACTGCTTTTCGGCGTTGATGTTGAGCAGCTGGAAAGTTCATCGTCGAGGAAGTCAACGGACTCGTCGTCTTCAGATAAGTTTGTGATGTATGTTCTAAAAAATTGGTATTTCATATCTTGTGTGTATTTCATATAAAGGATAAAGGACTTACGTTCTCTTTGTGGAGAAGTCGGGCAAGAAAGACATGCGGTCGCCAAACTCCCACTGCACTTTCGGTTGGGACTCCAAAGCGTCCCCGCCATCCGCACCACTTTTTTGGAATCGTAGGGAAGCCTGCTTGCGATGGTACCTATAGCTCTCTCGGAGGGAGGTCCACGCATCCTTGCATTCAATAACTTGTTAAAAATAATAATGTTAGAAAATTATACGTGCTTATTGATAATAACTTACCAGTTTTATCTAAAGTTCCGGCAATGAACTCCCAATCCTCTTTTACAGCGATGTTGTCGCTATGCTTAGCGTTAGTGAGGTCCCAAATTGAGCCATGGTTTTTAACGCAATGGATGAGCAAGTTTTTTTCATCACTTGAAAATCCTTTAATGCGCTTGCGGCGTTGCGAACTCATTTTGGTTAAATTTAATGTGAAAACATCGAAAGGGACCGCACCGAAAATGATCGATAGATTAAGTATTTTTTTCAGTATTTTTTTTTTGTGAGCATGAGTACCGCCGTCCAAAAACGTCGACCAAAAATTTGCCACCAAAAATTTTGTGGCGTTTTTTTTATATGAAGTTTTTTGTTTTGGACGACTTTTTGTTGGGTTGAGTACTAGCCCTTACCTATAAAATAGTAGATGACCAACAAAATAGAATTTTACCCGAAAAAAATTGTTGATTTTTTTAAATTATTTTTTCAACTATTTTTATTTTTTATTTTGAAACGAGGCCGCAATCATCGGAGTCGAGCACTCTAACCAGTAGGCCACAGAAGAATGATTTTCGTGAAGGAAAATCGATAGACTTGAAATCAACATTTAACAAAAAAAAAAGGAAAAAAATCATCTGCAAAAGCGGGATTTGAACTCACGACCCAGAGATTATAAGTCGGATACTCTAACTACCATAAGTCCAGAAAAATAGTTGACCTACAATTTATAATTGTATTTTTAAAACAACAAAATACTTGAAGGAAAAAAATATTTATGTTACGATATTAATTGTGGTGTCACTATTCAATGCCTTAAAAAATAAAACAATAAAATACATGCAAACAAATAAAATAGTTTTGCTACGATATTAATTAGCGTTACTATTAATTTGCCAAATGAAGAAAACAACGAAATACATGAACATTTCGTAAAAAGGTGTTCAACTATTTTAATTGTTAAATACTATTCAATGACAAAAAAATAAAACAACAAAATACATGAAAAATTCAGAAAATAGTGAACTACTATTTTTCTATGTTGATTTTACGTAGTTTTGTTTTGTGTGTGGGGTGAGGGACAGGTGGCGTTAATGCGAAGCAAAAGAAAGGTAAGTACACTGATAAAAAAATGGAATAGTAAATTTAAGTATCCGCCTATTGAATCCTAAATCTCATATTTGGAATTTAAATTTAATACAAAAAACATTGTATTTAATACGAAACATATTTTAAGTTGTAGCTTTCTACATGTAGCTTTTAAATGTTCGCCAACATGTTAACTTCATATTTAAGTTGAACTTCAGCACTCCCTCGTAACATGGTGGCGCAATTGGTAAGGGGTCTGCCTCTAATGCGGGAGGACCCAGGTTCAAAAACCAACTAAAGCAGAATAAGTAAAAAGATTTTATGATGCATATCTAACACTTCCATAACAATTTGAAAAACAACAAGAGAGAACGCTATAGTCGGGTTGGTGTCCCGACTATCTAATACCCGTCACTCGGCTAAAGGGAGTGCGAGGGAGATGGAGATATAAACTTTGATCAGGCATAACTTTTTAACGAATGGTCCGATTTAAAAAATTCTGCAGTTCGATAGGTATAACTAAACACAACAGAATTGCATTTATACTTATCCAAAATCTTTAAAAATGTGGGCGTCAGACACATTTTAGTATCGTTTGTGGGCGATTATGGGTGATTGTGGGCGTTAGAGGGGGCGTGGCGCTCGGCTGAAATAAACTTGCGCTGCGTAGGAAGCCCAAGAATATGTGTTGGTAATCCCAACATTCTAGCTTTTGTAGTTTCCAAGATCACAGCGTTCATACAGACAGACAGACGGACATACGGACATGGCTAGATCGACTCGGCTAGTGATCCTGATCAAGAATATATATACTTTATGGGGTCGGAAACGCTTTCTTCTAGCTGTTACATACTTTTGCACGAATACAATATACCCTTTTACTCTAAGAGTAACGGGTATAAAAATTGTCAAAAAATTCCCAACTACAAAAAATTGTCAATTTTGTCAGGGATATAGGTGTGTGTCTTTGCTAATTGTGTGTATTTGTTGTTGTGAAAGTAACTATTTACTTAGTAGAATTGACTATTTTTTGTGGTTGGGGCATGTTTGACAATTATAACAGTTAATTTTGACAAGTTTTTTTTTGTGTGTATATTCTTGATCAGGATCACTAGCCGAGTCGCTCTAGCCATGTCCGTCTGACCGTCTGTCCCTCTGGATGAACGCTAAGATCTCGGAAACCACACAAGCTATAAAGTTGGGATTAACAGCAAATATTCTTGGGCTTCCTACGCAGAGCCAGTTTATTTCAGTCGAGGGACACGCCCACTCTAACGCCCACAACCGCCTTAAACGACTTTATAATATGGGTGGCGCTCACATCCTTGAATATTTCGGAAAACTATAAATGCATTTGTTTTGTGTTTATTAATACCTTTCGAAATGTAGAAGAAATTTTTCTAATCGGACCATTTATGTAAAAGTTATGACCAAATAATGGAATTCATGCAGTCGCTTTGCTGCATGCATATCTCCATCTCCCTCGCACTTCCTGTAGCTGAGTAACGGGTATCTGATAGTCGAGGTACTCGACTATAGCGTTCTCTCTTGTTTGACATAATATCTTGTGCCCTTGGAAATATTTATATTTATTTCTAATATTTCTGAATTTTGAATTCTTTTTAATTTCTAGAATTCCATTTGTCCCGATCAAGCCACCACAAAAATTTGTTTGAAGTAGACTTTGATGAAATTGTCCCAAGTAGTTTCATATTCAAATTTACGTTCACTGAAGCGGTCGGAAAATTTTCTTTTGCTAAAAATGTCGAACAATCAAATGTTTTATTTTCTGATTTTCGCTCTTTACCTGTTTACCACATGTGCCCCATTTAATAAAGACCTTGTAATGTGTGGAGACTGCACTGAGGACAATAAGGGCACTTGCGAAATTGATAGCGAACCGGGATATTATGTCCAGCCCAACACTTTACGTAGATCTAAAGATCTAAGATCTAAAGATCTAGATATGTTTTCATATCCACCGTTAACCGCAGACTTGGACGTGTGCATGCCTAGCGATATGAAAATTGACGGTATTGAGATCGGCAGCAATAACTATACTTATACTTTTTGACTTATCAAACCATTTCTTACAGCAAAAGATGGATCATTCAATTTTATTTGTGTTTGGTCACGAAAACTTGGTTGTCAAGTTCTAACTGTTAAGAATGAACCTCAAGAATACTGTACGTCGTGCCGAACAAGAGATTATGATGGTCTACCGACTTGTCCATGTAAGAGACCCCAAAAGAGCGGAAAGAAAGACGAAAAATCGGGATCAAGGCAACTCTACACCGGTTCCCTGCATATTATGATTGTTGCGGCGGGACTTGTACTTATGGGACTGAAGAAATGTGGCGAGATTTAAAACACAATTGCCCTTAACAGACTTTAGCATTCGCCAAAAACTTCCCAAATTCACAAGCAAATGCAAAAATTAAACAGTTCATTCGCAATCTTATGTGAAACAATTTAAATGGAAATTCTTGAAATATGAATTTATTCTGATTATTAAGCTCAAAGTCGAATTTTTTAGGTGAAAAACGCAGTTTTGACTTTGGAAATGCAAAAAAAATTCTTTAAAAAAAAAATTTTAAAATCGCGCTTTTTTTTATTTTGACAACAAACGGAAAGCCCATATGTTTTTTATAGCAAAATGTCACAAAACATCTCAAAATCCTAGAAAATGCTACTTTGTTTTTATAGCAAAACACGCAACTTTTGAAATGCAATTACAAGAGCACCATGCATTTCCGCCGATAATCTTCTGCACGTAAATTCCTAAGAAATCGCGGTCCATCGAGGGTAATTTTTTCGCGATTTTTGGGGCACAGGCCCCAGCCAAGTTTTCGTGAGCAAAAACATATAAATTTAAATGAACCATCTTTTGCTGTAAAAAATACACTGATAAGTCAATAAATATTATTGCTGCCGATCGCAATACCATCGATTTTCAAATCGCTACACACAAAAAAAAATTTTTAAATAATACCCCAACTACAAAAAATTGTCAATTTTGTCAAGAATATAGTTGTGTGTATTTGTTGTTGTGAAAGTAACTATTTACTTAGTAGAATTGACTATTTTTGGGGTTGGGGACTGATTGACAATTATTACAGTTGATTTTACCAAGTTTTTTTTTGTGTTTAGGCATGCACACGTCCAAGTTAGCGGTTACTGGCTAAAGATCTCAGATCTCTGGATCGAGACCAAATGTTTGGCTGAACATAGTATCCCTGCTCACTATCAATTTCGCAAGTGCCCTAATTGTTCGATTGTTTGATTGTTTGAGATTTTTGGAAAAAGAAGACAATGTTTGGAACGCGTTAAAAAAAATGGGTTGATATCACCCCCACAACAAAATCCTTAAACGAAGAAACGACGATCAGAATAAATTCATATTTCAAGAATTTCCATTTAAATTGTTTCACATAAGATTGCGAATGAACTGTTTAATTTTTGCATTTGCTTGTGAATTTGGGAAGTTTTTGGCGAATGCTAAAGTCTGTTAAGGGCAATTGTGTTTTAAATCTCGCCACATTTCTTCAGTCCCATAAGTACAAGTCCCGCCGCAACAATCATAATATGCAGGGAACCGGTGTAGAGTTGCCTTGATCCCGATTTTTCGTCTTTCTTTCCGCTCTTTTGGGGTCTCTTACATGGACAAGTCGGTAGACCATCATAATCTCTTGTTCGGCACGACGTACAGTATTCTTGAGGTTCATTCTTAACAGTTAGAACTTGACAACCAAGTTTTCGTGACCAAACACAAATAAAATTGAATGATCCATCTTTTGCTGTAAGAAATGGTTTGATAAGTCAAAAAGTATAAGTATAGTTATTGCTGCCGATCTCAATACCGTCAATTTTCATATCGCTAGGCATGCACACGTCCAAGTCTGCGGTTAACGGTGGATATGAAAACATATCTAGATCTTTAGATCTTAGATCTTTAGATCTACGTAAAGTGTTGGGCTGGACATAATATCCCGGTTCGCTATCAATTTCGCAAGTGCCCTTATTGTCCTCAGTGCAGTCTCCACACATTACAAGGTCTTTATTAAATGGGGCACATGTGGTAAACAGGTAAAGAGCGAAAATCAGAAAATAAAACATTTGATTGTTCGACATTTTTAGCAAAAGAAAATTTTCCGACCGCTTCAGTGAACGTAAATTTGAATATGAAACTACTTGGGACAATTTCATCAAAGTCTACTTCAAACAAATTTTTGTGGTGGCTTGATCGGGACAAATGGAATTCTAGAAATTAAAAAGAATTCAAAATTCAGAAATATTAGAAATAAATATAAATATTTCCAAGGGCACAAGATATTATGTCAAACAAGAGAGAACCCTATAGTCGAGTACCTCGACTATCAGATACCCGTTACTCAGCTACAGGAAGTGCGAGGGAGATGGAGATATGCATGCAGCAAAGCGACTGCATGAATTCCATTATTTGGTCATAACTTTTACATAAATGGTCCGATTAGAAAAATTTCTTCTACATTTCGAAAGGTATTAATAAACACAAAACAAATGCATTTATAGTTTTCCGAAATATTCAAGGATGTGAGCGCCACCCACATTATAAAGTCGTTTAAGGCGGTTGTGGGCGTTAGAGTGGGCGTGTCCCTCGACTGAAATAAACTGGCTCTGCGTAGGAAGCCCAAGAATATTTGCTGTTAATCCCAACTTTATAGCTTGTGTGGTTTCCGAGATCTTAGCGTTCATCCAGAGGGACAGACGGTCAGACGGACATGGCTAGAGCGACTCGGTTAGTGATCCTGATCAAGAATATACACAAAACAAAACTTGTTAAAATTAACTGTTATAATTGTCAATGGGTGGGGCAATTTTTTGACTATAAAACATTTCTTTTTGTAATACTTAACTAAAAATATATGTTTTATATTAAATCTATTGCCAAGAAATGATTCTCTATCTGAAAACCAAAAAATGGTTAAGAGCTCGGCACAAACAAAAGCAGCTTATTGTGCCCATTGTTGCAATGCGAACGCCGATGACCCGAGGTCATTCCATTCCAGATGTACGAGTATCTGTGTACTATCTCTTGTATTCCGTTGGTGTTTGTTCGAGCACTTCCTGCAGCCAATACATAGTTAATTTGGAGTTGCCCATTTCGGGTTCCTCTTTCGCCACGGCCAACTTGCCGGCTTTAAGCGAATGTCCTGGGTTATAACCATAAACCTGGCGATAATTGCAATTGCATAATTAACGCTGTATTAACGGCTGCTTTAAAGTGTCCGCTTTAAGTACTTACCTGCACTCGTGTTTTTCTGCCTTCCGCTTGTTTTTAATGTGAGATGAAATTACTTTTTATTGACGCCTGGCAACCCTGCAAGCATTTTCTATCGCGGAAGTCACTATTTAGTGACGTCTGGAAGATGAAAACGATCGTCCGCGATATCGCATTCGGATCGCCGAAGTCACCCCCGTCGGGAAGAAATGTTCCACTACGGCGACACTTCCCGAAGTCACTTCTGAGTGACTTCCAGAAGTGTCGCGGAAGTCACTTCTAGAAGTGTCTTTGGCGACGCTTCTAGAAGTGCCGTCGTAGTGGAACATTTCTTCCCGACGGGGGTGACTTCGGCGATCCGAATGCGATATCGCGGAAGTCACTTCTGGAAGTTACTCAGAAGACACTTGTAGAAGATACCTAGAAGACCCTTTCCCAATTACAAAATGGTTAAAAGGAAAATATGTTTTTTGTACTCATTTTTCATTTTTATTCTTTCAACACATTTGTTGAAATTTATAATTAGAAAAGCATTGAATACTGTCCATAAGCTTCTAGGAAATGGTGTTGTATTATTTAATTTAATTCCAGTTCCGTGGTCTATGAAAATTTCTAAAACAACAAAAAAATAATAAATATTATGTCATAAAAATCGGAGAAAGTATTTACCTTATATAATCAAATAAGTGGCGTATAGTTAAGTTTTCGGGTTGCCCAGAGTTTCCTTTAAACATCGTTTTCTTTAACCACTTTTATTTTTGATGTAAATAAGTATTGAAGTTTTTAATTTTCAACCGTAAGCGGTATGTAATATTTAAAAAATAGCAGGTTCACTCCGCATTTCATCACAAACACAGAAATTCAGAATAAAACGCACTGATCACAAAGAAATCTCGAAACGAACTGACGCTTGAATTCGAAATACAAAGTGCGTAGGTCAAAGAGAAAAAAGGGTAGTTTTCAGGTATAAAGAGAGAGCCAAGAGCGGACTGTACTTCTTCACGATCGCAACCCTTTTTAGGTAGTCAAATGAGTTCTATCGTCCTTCTATCGTCCAGAAGTGCGTTAGAAGCTACTCCACGATCGCGACCCTTTTTGTTTTTGTAAAATGTGTTCTATCGTATTTCTATCCTCCAGAAGTGACTAAGAAGTGACTTCTTCGCGATAGATGTATATTTTGTTTTTGTAAAATGTGTGCTGTCGTCTTTCTATCTTCCAGAAGTTACTAAGAAGTGACTTCTGGACGATAGGCGATAGAAATATCGCTTCTTTGCTTGCAGGGAAACACGATTGACATGCACTTACACGCTCGTTGAGTGTCATTTTGCCACTTGCGGTGAAAATGGCCGCCGGTGCGTGTCAGTGTGTGTGTATATCCTGTCAGACTGCGCTAGTATGGGTGCATACCTGTGTGCGAAACATATATTCGAAATTGATATGTATCACAACCATTGATTTTGCAATCCAGGAAGGTGTCTCACTGGGGGTTAATATTTTTAATAAGACTATATTTAGTCAATGAAAAAAATGTTTCAAAATAATATATTTATTACCCAAAATCTGTGTGGTTTTTACCAAGCAACTAGTGATATTTTTTAAAAATGTATAAACCCTTGAAAGTTAGTAATTCCTACGTTTTATATATATTCAAAATTAAAAGTTTAAGTAAAAATCTCCTCAAAAAACACCCTTTCATCGGATATTCCTTCCGCCACATGGAGTCACTTTTTTTTAAATTGACAACGATTATCGGTGACAGTTAACAAGTCAATCGCTGCACAGCGGATATACGATATACTATATATTCCCCATTAACAGAGCACGATATCCTATATATAGTCCATTAAAAGAGCACAAGCCAGCAGACACATATCGATATCATCGTGTGTGACATTATCTTAATGCTCATTAAAAGCCCTTTTGTGTTAAAGCAATGCTTAATTGCAAGTATCGGGGCTATTGGTTCGTGCGGCCATGGCAAAGTTTTTAATTGCTAAAGTTTGCAGCAAAGTGAAAATGGCAGTTGCAACACTTCAATATTTACCCGATAAATTGATAGATGTGCAGCCAGGTTGTCCTGGCTGCTCATTAAAAGCGCTGCCCTCAGCGGCGTGCGTTAATATGTCAAGTTGAGCAACTAAACTTCAACACCTCGTCCCCGAGCTTCCCCGAAAATCCTTCCCTTTGCAGATGCCTGATGCAGCATTTTGGGGCACAAATGAGCAAAAGTTAACAAGACAGAGTCGGGGCAGACGAGCTGTCTTATTACAGCTGCTGCTGCTCCTGAGCTGTTGATGCCCCTCTGCTGCCACGCCCCCTCCGCCCACCTACCGCCCCCGGGTACGCCCATTCTTGTGGTTCTTTTTGCCACGCTAGCCGCCTTAAGTGCAAAGCATGTGGCTGCGGCAGTTGCACTTAAAAATAAAAGCGAAAATGCCGTTTTACTCTAAAGTAAATATTTTATTTATTTTTACATTTATATTTTTAATTTGTAGGAATCAGTGGCGGATCTAGGATTTTGTTGTGGGGGATGATATTAAAAACATTTTTTTTTTGCATACTTTATGAATACCAAAATTCCTTTAATTGATCACCCGAGTGGGATGTAATATATCACCCATATCACCCCCCGTGGATCCGCGCATCGTAGGAATAAAAAAATTATGTTCTAAATTTACAAAAGCTTTTAAAACAACTATGAAATTCTGTAAAATGTCTATACAAAATTATTTGCTTAAAACTAAGATTATTTTAGAAGTCGTTTGCAATCGTAATTATTGTGAATGATGATTTCCCAGTATTTATAAATATAGGGGCATTTTTATTTCATTACTCTTTGATTTCTAAATATTTAAATTACAAATTTTTTTTTGTTAAATTTTTAAATAAATCTATTTTTAGTAAAACTGTTTTTTGAGTGTGCAGGAATTTTAAGTGCCTGCAACGCAGCTCAACGCAACTCATCTCATCTCCATCTCGTGTGCGAGTGTGTGCTTAACCGCGAGTGCAATTATTACTTGCAAGTTGCAACAAACGGCAGCAGCTTGGGCAAACTTTCAAGAATCCCTTAATGGCTGCTGTTGAGAGCATGGATTTGTGGCCCGAGCAGCCGGAAACCTGTAATGAAGATGCTTACATATCATAAACATCAGCGAGGAGGCAACCGGTCCATTGTTATGCCAACAGCAGCTGGCCAACCGCACAATCCGGACCAGGAATCGCAACCGGAGTCACAGCAAACGTTTGACCAGCCGGTTAACAATGACATTTTCAAAGGAAACAAACACCAGTCTCAATGCCCACGAAGGAGCCAAGCAAATTGGATGCACGCCTAAAAATTATAGGTACCGAAAATAGTTCTTAGTATGGTTAGCTTGTTTGATGTAACACTTTGGAGCTTCTATTCCTTGAATATTATATTGTATTCAACGCAGTTTGTTTCCCAAATACACTCTGTGTTGCATACGTTTAAATAACACTTTTTCTTTAACTTTTTATTGTATAATATATTTTCAAAATGCTCATAATTTTGTTGAATGTATTTCTGGGGCAAGCAGGGCTTAACTTGTAGCGCTGGTAGTCAAGTAGGAACGGATCGGAGCTGGCGCCATCTGTGGAGTGGTTGCCGAACTAGGGTTAGGGGTAAGAGAAAGCGTGATAGGTCAACAGGGCGAAATGTCAGTTGGATTCTGCTGAGAGCGGTTCCCATTTCTGCTGTTAAGGGGCTTGCCGCCATTGGCAAGCGGCATCAGCGTTCTTTTCCATTTGAACCCTCCACTGATCAAGACGTGGAAAATTTAAGCCATCGAAAGATTAACAATAGTCGTGGGCCTGGCAGGCATATAAGCCTTTGCCAAGTGGAAAAGTATACTTTTTCGTTTCCAAACGATTCCATTCACTTTGGCCGAGTCCTGAGAGCGGGGTGAGTTTAAAGAAAGTAATAGGAAAATAAAAATGTTCGATCAGCGGAACTTTGTGCAATTCATAGGGGCTCGGCGATCAAAAATCACATCTACGATATTCAGCACCGAGAACACTCTGGACTGCAGCCAGCTGAGCGTACGGAAAAGAACTCTCATTGGAGTGCAATTTTGGAGAGGCCGGCAGTGTCAACGCGGCTTACAATCGGCGAGGAGTGTCGGGACGGCGCGGCAAAGAATTTGGTTAAATACAGGCGTAGATCGTCCAGAAGCAGTTTTTATACCTGTCCCCGACTTCGTTTGACCCCAAGACCCCAAGATCCCAGTTTTTGTGGCAGTGAAATAAAAGGGAAATCCTAAGCTGAGAAAGGAAAAAAAACTAGAGAAAAATCCGTAACCTCACAAACGGCGAAAGAGGAGAGGAAAAAGTGAGGGAAGAAATACCCAAAATGGCTGATAAATCGGCCTAAGTTTTATAAGTTTTTTTAGTTATGTTTAAGTGATTTTTTTTAAAGTTGTTTTAAAGTGTATTGTGTGGTTGGCCAATAGTGATTGAGGTGCGTGAAAAGCTGCCAAAATTCCGGTATGGTTTCCCGGTGACCACTTAACCCATTTCAAGAAATTTAAAAATAATATGAAAAGTGTCCCTGTGCCCCCAAATGTTTAATTCTATTCGCAGCATTTTCAGCAACTTCGAATAAAGCGCTTTCTTCGAGGATTCTGCCGAAAGATTGGTGAGCGATTTTTATTGTCCATATATTATGTATATTCTTTTTGGTAGGACGCAATTGCCATTTTATTTAAATTTTTAGTATTTGGTATGAGTGAGCTAGTAAATAAAAAAACAAGTAATATTTGCCAAGTTTATTTTCTTTTAATACTTGTAACTGGCATTATGTAATTGCTAACGAATGTAAAAGTAAAGACAATTGAGAAATTGAGTGAAACCCAATACCGTAGATTTGCACAGCCGAAACCCACTCAACGCGCCAATATCGTAAATCGCCTTTGCGTTTGCGCTCTCGTTTTGATTTAGTATGCAAGTGGGAACGGTAACATGTCAACGTAACGTAACGTAATTAAAAGTTGAAAAACCACACCATCCAAACATAATTTATATTTGTCTTCTTATAAATTTAAAGTACATGTAAATCTAATTGCCATGCAGTCGTTAACATATATATTTTTAAAATCTATTTATTGCACCTATCCCTATTTATAAGAATTACCTATTATATTTATTATATTTATGCTATTTATTATATATTATCGCCATTTAATTTTCTTATGATATTTATACCTATATATTAGTTTTATATTCTTTGTACCTCATGTCAGTCTCGGTTAGGGTTTTCAGCAATATTGATTTGTTTAGGATTTTAATTTGTTAGTTAATAAAAGATGTTTATAATGTGGTAAATTTGTGTGTTTGTCCTCGGCGGACATGAGACCCCCGTGAAGCCGCAACCGCGAAGGGGCCGTTCTAGGTAAAAGAAAATGGTTAGGGAACGGCCAATGGAAGGGTGGGCTGAATGCCGCCTCATTAACAGCTGAGGTGGAAAAGCGGTAGGCTCGATCACAGATGTAGGGGACCTTACGCCCGACAATAGCCCGAGTAGTAGTAGTGTTTTCTCTCCCCGGCCTTAGTTTGGTTTGTCTTTGCACGCAATCTGAGTTCTGATAATAATCGAAGAGGCAATGACGGGTTAAAGCAAAGATCCACCCCACTAGCCGACGAGCCAAAGCCGATTAACATTTTTGCGTGCGCTCTGACCCGTCCGTAACACCCAGCCTTAGCTTTTTGTTTATAGGATGTCCGTTACAAACTTCCGTTTCCGAAGTCAGCCGCAATGGAAACGCAACTGTACCTCGATAATATTGTGCCTGGTAAACGCTCCTGGTTCAAAATCATTGCGTACCTGTGTGAGCGGACGGAAAAGTCGGTAGCAAATGGCGAACAATAAAGTTTCTCGCCGCGTATCGTACTTATCAAATTTCACAGAAGACTTTTCTTCGTTCTTTTTTCGCATTTGCATTTGCCGTATTTCGACATTGCACATTGTCAACAGCGGAAAAGTTTCCTACCCGTGCGACGGCAAAAAGGAGCAGCGGTAAGAACAACCATAACAGCGGTATTATTAACAAAAACAATAACTTATTACCCATTGCTTTTAGTAGTTTTTATAACTTTTACGACTTTTTAATAAAGTTGCAATGCATTTGCTTGTTGCACAAGGCAAGGTAATGGGGATTTGGGTGTTTTCGGTGGGGTTTGCAACGTCAACTTCAACTCTCAAGACAAAGTTTCTGCCCCAAGGCCTGGGGGCTGGCGCTGCTAGCCCAAGTTGTAATTTACCCACTCAACCCGCCTTTAAGCTTCCCTCCCTTCGACAAAGTGAGTTATGCAATGTCACGCATCCGCCATGTGGTCGGACTGGCTCCGTTTTAAAGGCTTTAAGCTACAGCTCGCTGACAGCCTAAGCCTGGCGTTGAGTGCACCGGAAAATGTCTTTTTAAAACTATATATTTAAAGCTAGTAATGGCTACTAAATTGAATATGAATCTTACTAACGTGTATATGCTGATTTTTTTCTCTGTATAAATCAGGAAGAACTTTTAGAGAAATAATTACTTTGAGATTTATTTAATAAAATTAAATAACACATTTGTGTAGAAATTGATTTTTATAAAATAAAAGTACAATTTTATGATTTAGGCATTATTACAAAAATTAAAATAATCAAATAATTTAAGCAATATCCTTTTTGGCTTTAGAAATAATAAACTTTTGCGATCTAGCTTTCAATTTTATTGCGGTTTTATTTTTAGTCACTCTTCCCTGACTATTATTTTATATGATTTATATTACCTATTAATATAGTACAATATAAATATAATTTATTTATGAATATGTTTATGTACGTGTAAAGCAATTAATATACCTTAAACCGCCTTCATATTTGAGTTCATAATATGCATAAGATAAGAAAACACTTTTTCCCCAGTGCAGGGCATCTCCTCTGCAAAGACAAACAACAAACGATGCCAGACAGTGGAGACAGTGAAGCATGCAACACAAACAACACACACGCACCCAAATTTCTGGTGGCAGGAATGCTAATTTGGTCCTCACACACACGCCCACAAAAGCATCTGCCACTGATAGTGCTTCGGAAGGGTGATCTCTACAAGGAGGTGGGCTCGGGGGTTCTGCGGCCAAAGTTTCCACTGTGGCAACCAGCAGCGGCATAATGCATTTAGCCATCTTGCTGGTTCCGGGTCCTGCGTAACTTTTCATTCACTTTGCCACATATTAAAATCTAACCACAAAATGTCAAACCGAAAACCAAAAGTTATGCATTCGTGTCTGTGCAAATATGTACATGGTGTTCGTGTGTGCTTGTGCCAATCCTGTGAGCATCCTTGTGTGCTTGACAGGTGAAACTCAAAAGAATTGTTGCATAAACTTTGATGTTTATTAGCTTCAATGCGCTGAGTAGCTGTAGGGCAATTGGGATTTAAACTATCTTTAAAGGGCATTAGGTAGAATGGGGAAATCCGGAAATACTCAAACGAATTTTCCATGATTCTTATATCAAAGGGAATTTTGGACATATGATCATTATTTTCTATGATTTTTTAGTTACTTTAATTTAATTGTTATTTAAAAAATTATTCCAATTTTAATTAATTTCAAACTAAACATATTTTGGTTGAAAATAACTTTTTGACTTGAAAGAATAATTTCTCTTTTATAATATATACTAGTATACATTTTCCCCTATTTTTCTCTAACAAAGCAGATTTGATCAAATATTTTAAACTTAAAAATGCACAATTTATTAGTCAATATTCCCAAAAAATGTATGGAAATTCAAAAACAAATAATATTAAGTAAATTACCGCCACCCTCGATTAGATGCAGTTCATGCAAATCGCGTTTTGGCAAACTAATGAAATTTGTTGACGCAGCTAAATGAGCGAAATTGACTCATACTCACTCCACTCCAAAAGTGTTGACAGATTAATTAAGCCAAAATACCAAAAAACAAATTCACAAAAAATAGCAAACAACAAATAACAACATCGAGCTATTGTGCATGACAGTGACGAAGCTGAAAATGCAAATATGCATTATGCAAACCTAATTGCAGCCTTTGTAGTTGTTGTCGCTGCTGTTGCGTAATTATAATTGCGTTTATTGTGTGCATGTTAGCCAATAATTAGCATTGAATTAATTTTCAAACAGCAAACCAATTAGCCACACACCTTATCCTCGACTCTTGACCAAGACGGCAAAGATGACCCCGCACACCGCACCCTTAACCCTTTGCATTCCCCGAAATAACCGCACAACATCATCATCGCCATCGTCTGCTGGTCGCCGCAGTATAATTCCATTGAAATTCGATTACCATCTGGGCCAATCTCTCAATCAAACACTTCGCATGCTCGTTGTAATTACGTGTTTCGCGTTGCCGTTTGGGCCAAATGAACTTGAGGCTCATTTACTTGTGATCCCTGACGATTTGCAGCTTAAATCGAATTGAATTTATGAACAAGTTAAATATGTTGAGAATGAAACCAGCAATGCAAGTACCTGTACGAAACTTTGTTTATTAATTATTGAACTATTTGAGACCAAAGGATCTTTAATGGTTAAACCTTACCCCAAACAGCTTAAAAATATTTTTTATTTTTCCAAACGAGCTTACATTATTGAATTAGGCTTGTAGATTATGTAATTGCGACCTAAGAGGCTGAGGAGATTTACGAGCTGTCAGCTAGGCCAATGGCCTTGTTGAAATTGCTGCATAACATGCGTTTGCGAGAGGATGTTTAAAAGAGTTTCCCAAAGTGCAAACGCAGCGCCCCAAGTTGGTTATTTCTCAAGCCGTCTCACACACACACACAGTGGGGATTTTGGTAACACAAACACAACAAACTGGACATAAAGCACCGCACATACACACACACAGAGGACTACAATGGATTGCATTTGAAATACACAGACGACGTGCCCAGATAAATTTTCCCCAGTCTCAACCACAGTCCCATCCCCATTACCAATCCCCTTTTCTACACAAACAAAAATGCCTATATTTGAAAAAGACATGTTTCTTTTTAGAAAGTTTGAGATATTTCCTGTTTAAAATATTTAAATAAAGTTGAGCTTTCGTTGAATCCAATGTTTGACTACAAATCTCTATTAAAAGATATACGACCAAATGAGTAATTACCCTTTTTAGACTAAACAATATTTATTTAAATATTTAATATTTAAAAGAAATAAATTTTATATATTCTTTTTAACGAATTTTCCGTGTGTATAAGCGTTTTGAGCCAAAAGACGACGACGCTGCAAAAGTTGGAAGACAGTCGAACTGAGACTCGGACCTTCCATGCTGACTTTGAAACTTATGCGCCAGCCGTTAAGCTCAGCTCAATGTGTTGTTTTTCCCCCGCTTTTCCCCGGGTATTCCCCAGTTTTTCCTCTGTGCTCGGGCGTGTGTGCGTGGAAAAGCAGCTTAAGCATGCACATTCGCATAAGGAAACGGATGAAGAAGTTGCAGAATAAGTAAGCTGCAACAGCTCATACGTATTTCATATATACGTATATAGAACATAGCCCAGAGAAACTGGCGACCAATTGTATACTCTCTTTCAATTAATTTTAATTAATTAACTTATCTAGCTAATAAATTATTTTTCCTCATTTTTTATAATAACACTTTGTTACCTTTAAGCATTATTATACCCGTTACTCGTAGAGTAAAAGGGTATATTGTATTCGTGCAAAAGTATGTAACAGGGAGATGGAAGCGTTTCCGACCCTATAAAGTATATATATTCTTGATCAGGGTCACTAGCCGAGTTGATCTAGCCATGTCTGTCTGTCCGTCTGTCCGTCTGTCTGTCCGTCCGTATGAACGCTGAGATCTCGGAAACTATAAAAGCTAGAGGATTGGCATTTTGCATGAAGATTCTTGGCGTTCCTACGCAGCGCAAGTTTATTTCAAGAAGGTACCACGCCCCCTCTAACGCCCACAATAGTTAATATACGATTTTAAAAATTTAAATATTTCGGAAAAGTAAAAATGCAGTTTTGTTGTGTTTTTCAATACCTATCTAAATGTAGAAGAAATTTTTTAAATCGGACCATTCGTTAAAAAGTTATTGCTGATCAAAGTTTATATCTCCATCTCCCTCGCACTCCCTTTAGCCGAGTGACGGGTATTAGATAGTCGGGACACCAACCCGACTATAGCGTTCTCTCTTGTTTTTTACCTCGATGGGTTTGCTATTTGCTAGGATCGCCATTTTATAATATCTCTACGCACGGATTCCGTTAAAAACGACCTCAAAGATGCAAAAATGTTGTTTCTTGCTACTTTTGAACCGAAATTACAGGCGTCGGCATTCTGTGTTTGTTCTTTTGTTAAAACATTTAAAAATGCAAATCATTTCAAACACAAAACCAAAAAAAAAAGTTGGGATTAAAAAATTAGAAAAATTAAATTTTAAGGACCTTACCAATATGCATCATTTGACATTTGACACACATTTTATTTTTCCTTGTATGAGCATTTATTTAATTATGTCATTATAAATGTTTTTGATTTTTGAGTAACAATTCCATATTTTACAATATATTGTTACGTTTTTTTGAGTAGCAATATTTTACATTTTTAAAAAAATTAAATCTTCAGTAAAGTCATAAATTTATATCCCCAACAAAAACAAACAGCCAACGTACAGGGTATGTATAAATGCTCATAAATATTCCTTTCCATAATAATAAAAAAGCTAGGATGAAAAAAAGCAATGCAGAACGGGGTCTGTGGTGGTAAGACATTTTTGAGTGGCGCCTGCAAATATGTAGTACTTTTTCTGAAAGTTTTTTTTATGGGCAGGAAAAGCGACGTGAAATTGTGTCTCCAAGCATGAGAAAAAAAACAACAGTATTTGTCTAAAAAAACGTTTAATCTTAAGAATCAAAATAATCAAAATTTCTCACCTGAAATTAGGTCAACGCTAATTTTCAAAGTACCTTATACAAAATGTAGGATTTAATACTTTTTTAACTATTTAATAATTCAATTTAAACATTTTTTTACGATTTTCTTTCTGTATAAATTAAGAAAGTAGGAATAATTTGTTCATAACCAAAAACAATTTTAAAAGCCATCTAATTTTCCGACAAGTTTCCATTTTATTTTCCCCCTTATTGACGGCGATCCGAAAATTCTCTTGGTCGCGGGCTTAAATGACCGAAACATTTTTATAACTTAATTAAACACTGATTTTGCCTTCACATTTTATGGCCATTTTCACACAGCCAGCGACAACACAAAACCGAACACGTCGCCCAAACCCGAACCCAAACTCCCCCTCTTCAGAAAAAAAGAAGAAAAGCGAGCAAAAAATTGTTGGAGAAAATGAAGTTCTATTCGATTTGTTTTATTGTCCATCGGTTTGGTTCGGGGAATGGATTGGGTGGTTTGGGCGGTTGGATATTTGGTCGGATGACTGGTCTGTGGTCAGCTGCCAACTGGGAGTATTAGTTATATATGCTGTGTCGGCTATTTTGGGCCGCGGCAGCGGCAGCGGCAACAAAGTTATTTTGCGAAACTGCCAATTGTCGGACTTACTTTTTGTTCATGCCACTGTCGCTGCCACATGCCACATGGCAATGTTCTCGTTCTGTTTCTGTTCCGACTATATGGTATATACCCCCGATTTCCGTCTGACACAGACAGCCGCTCAATAGAAAGTTGCATTTTTTCTGGGCTTATATCGTTGGCTGTCGAGTTATGATGGAATCCTCCTGGCTTGGGCCGCTTTAATTACAGCCTCGAGGTGTCAATGGCTGAGATTAATCAGTTTAATGGCCCTCTCTGTGTTCTGGCATATTTCAGCGGAATAAAGTCATTAAAATGCAATTAAAAATTGCGGGTATGCTGCCTTGCTTCTTCCTCACTAAAACGTGTTTGTGAATTTTCTTAGCTCAATTTAATTAATTTAGCCCAGTGCAAAGGCAAGGAATATGGGCCAACGGGTTCTTGTGGTTGTAATACTAACTTTGTTTGGCTTAAAGTAATTAACATGCATCGCTTTGCTAGAGGAGCTGTATCCCGTTGCTGATTTTCCAGTTACTGGGGTAAGAGGAAACTAATTGTTTATTGGATAAACATTTATTTCCGTGACTCGAAGGTAGCTTGAAAGTGAATTGATTGTCGATTGCTGAAATTTAATTCAGATGCCATTTAATTATTTAGTTTATTTACCTTCGCTCTTTTAATTCAAGAGTGAAATGTATGCTATTTCAAACATTGTTATTTTAATATAACTGTTATATAAACGTATAAAGAGTAGTTGTTTAACATACAAATTTGAAGTTGTTGAACTGCCGATTCCTGATAGATTAACCGAACAAAACAATTCATCAAGACATCAAAAGCCAAATTGACTTTTAAAACAGGGTGACAAAATGGTAAACCATTAATTTCCCTGGATTTTAGTTTGCCCTTTGGATACCCCAATTGCATCGAAACCCAGCCAAACAGATGGCATCATCCCATAACTCCGTTCCCATCCCGTAATGTCGATCTAAACAATCCAAAGCCATGACAAATGTATTGCAAGTAACGCGTTTCAAGGAGATGCAGCAACTTAACGTATGGGTGATGGCAGAAAAAGATTCAACTCAGCCAACGGAAAGACAAATAAAATGTGTTGCACACATTGCAACGCTCAGTTGCACCTGCTAAGGGAAAGTAGATGTAGTGAGACAAATGACTCGCATAAGGAAAGAGATGGTTTCCCTTTATATAACAGAAAAGGTAAAAAAAACTATAAAAATACACCTGGGTACATACAGAATATTATCATTATAATACGCAATTCGAATAAAGAATTTCATTTGATATGTTTAATTTTAAGTTATAGAAGAAGCACTAAAATATGACTTCCGATTCTGACCAAAAAATCAACTTGATTTTTCCCAGCAGAAACCAAAACCAAATTAAATTAAACCCGTCGCAGAAATACCGTTGAAAAACCAAGGTATTTTACCAATCATGCCCACAATTTTTCATGCTTCTGCGAGCATCGGGGAACAGTTTGCCACATTCCCATTGAGCCGGAAATGTGCAGGAAATGCGAGTAAACACAAAAAGCGATTCGAGTCGACAGTGGACATCCACAGGACAGCAGCATCAATGGCGAGGAAGTCCAAGGAGAAGCCACTGGGTCAGGTCATTCGCATTCAATAATCCCCCGCAAACAGCAACAAGGAAATCACAATGCAATAACAAGGCAAAGAGTGCACAGGGGAAAAATGTGGGACTTACAGACAAATAATAATCTTCCATTTTGAGAGCAAGATCCTTAAAATACTTAGTTTTCTGCAAGTATATAAATTAGAATTATAATATGGCATTTTCTTCTATTAAATTATGATAATGGAAAAATGAAAAATATTTTTCTTAATGAATAAAAAAGTGTATAATAGGGGCTGTCCATATATTACGTAATCACCATTTTGGCGATATTTGACCCCCCCCCCCATGTAATCAATTCTTCATCCAAAAAAAAAATTGTTTTGCACTAGAGTAATCATTTGGTTGACCCCCTCCCCCCCCCCCCTAGGTGATTACGTAATATATGGACAGCCCCATATCAGAAACGTTTATTTCTAAAATTTAGAAATCTCGCCTTTGAATCGTCAGCCTTTGGAAATGTTTTTAGTAATTTTGCCTTTCATCATAGAAAATTTCTGGATGAGTACTTATAAGCTACCCTTAGAAAATATAAAATGATTCCAAATATTTTTCACAGTTTAAGAAAATGCTAAGGGAAAGTGGTAAAATCGAGGAAAGCACAACCCTCGATGGAAGCTTGACTTGCTCGATGGTATTTCCCTTTTGTCACTGACATCAATTGCTCTCCGCTGTCAATACACGAATATTGATATAATGATGCGGCCAGTGCAATGTCCACTGGGTATAAAAATCTCAGCGAAGCGCAATAAAAGGAGATCATATTCTTTTTATACCCGTTACTCGTAGAGTAAAAGGGTATATTGTATTCGTGCAAAAGTATGTAACAGCTAGAAGGAAGCGTTTCCGACCCCATAAAGTATATATATTCTTGATCAGGATCACTAGCCGAGTCGATCTAGCCATGTCTGTCTGTCCGTATGAACGCTGAGATCTCGGAAACTATAAAAGCTAGAGGATTGGTATTTGGCATGAAGATTCTTGGAGCTCCTACGCAGCGCAAGTTTATTTCAAAAAGGTGCCACGCCCCCTCTAACGCCCACTTTCGCTGTATTACGATTTTAAAAATTTAAATATTTCGGAAAAGTAAAAATGCAGTTTTGTTGTGTTTATCAATACCTATCGAAATGTAGAAGAAATTTTTTTAATCGGACCATTCGTTAAAAAGTTATTGCTGATCAAAGTTCATATATTCATCGCACTCCCTTTAGCCGAGTGAAGGGTATTAGATAGTCGGGACACCAACCCGACCATAGCGTTCTCTCTTGTTTTCGTGTGCGACAGTGCATTTGTCTGCCCAGTTATGGGCTGCATTAAAATTGTTTATTTCATAAACATCGAAAGCCTGCACTTTGATTGCGAATTTCATTTAATTTGTGATATAGAGGCACTTTTTTGTAAAAGTAAAGCTTTTGCTTGGTGCTTATCCCAATTTTGTCATATTTTTATAATCCCCCTTTATTGCTATTATCATCAAATTGTTAATCTCCTTCTCTGTAAAGTTTTGCATATTCTAGTTTTTCATTCAACAATTTAGCTTTGACCCGATAGCCACAGATATATCTACATTTACATATATACACACATATGCATGCTTATGGGGTTCAGCGGGGTCAAAGATGACAAAAACTGCAGTGGACCGCCATGAATTCGTCATGCATGCGAAAACTGCTGACAATGGTATCCTGACATCAGTCCTGCGACTAGTTTATGCACTGATAAAAATTACTTGTGGGAATTAATTATTTCCGATTCAAAATCAGTACAATTTAATATTTTTTGTACTTTCAAAGCTAACCGTCTATTAAGTACGCTTAGTTTCAAATTCATATTTTGAAATCAATTTTTAAATCTGTAGAAAAGTTTCCAAATTATTTTGTTAAGTACCATGGATTTTTTTAAGAATAAAAAAAATTATAACTAAATTCTAACTAATACATTTTTTTTTGCTTCAGTGTCCTTGAAGTTCAATATGCATCATAAGGTTATAAGGTTAGGACACAAAACTGTAATCTATTTAATAAACCACGTGATCCACTGGGGGCGACAGTGTCAGCACGATGAACAGCCACCCCAACATCACTCCACAAAAATAAATTATTCAGAGCCCTGTGAACGCTTCAATGGATCGGTATTCGTATTCACAAATATCAAATAGAGGGGCCACACAGAGACTGACCAAATACCATCAACCAGGCGGTCGGACATCCGCCTCTGAAATGTATTTGCCACTGTCGCAGAACTTCGTTTACAATTTAGAGTCACACAAAGATAAAATTGTTTTGGAGATGGCTAAAAAAAATATTGTATTTGTTATTCCAATAGTCATATACCCTAAAAAGAGTTATTATAATTTTTATTATTTTTGGAGGGTGAGTTATATTGGGTATTTGGACTTCGAAAGCAATAGTATTTCATGGAGTTATTGCTATGTCAAAATACCTAGTTTTTTATAAATATAATTTAAATTGGAGATTATAATTTAACCTTTCTGTTTAGCGACTGTTGACTACAACAATCACACTAACTCAATTATACGCACTCGTAAGCACACCTAGCCACGGGGTCAGAGGAATATAGGAAGGGTGTATGGAAGGGTACATAGGAACGAAGGATAGTACTGAGGGACGAGGGACACGCGTAGCCGCAGGACATGATGGCATATGCGCAGCCTCCCGATGATGGGCAAAGCTAAGCGGTTAACCGCAGATGGGGAGGCGATTGTGCCCATTACGAAGAAGGGGCCCTAAACCGGGGCTAAAACCATTTCGAGGCTGAATTGTGACATTATTTTAATGAAAATTGACGCTTGATTCGGAGGGCGGCACTCCACAATCACTCCCCAAAAACCCATGATTGAGCCCATAAAATGGGTCCAACTGCTGCGGTCAACTTGCGATACAATTGCGCTTTACGAGTGCCGGAACAAGGCTTACGAAATAATAATAATGCAAACATCGAATGGAGGATGTGGAAGTGGAAATGGAAGTGGAAGTGGCGGAGTGTGCGGATGCGGAGCTCAACCCTTTGGACGCAGCTGCTCCGACGGCATCCAAAATGTAAACAGCGGCGCCAGGAACACAAAGTGCCCTAGGTGCAAACACGTACTGCAATTCAAATAAAGAAAACAATAATAGAAAATGGAGTCGAAGTCGGAGACATGGAAGGGCAAAAAGCCAGAGAAAAGCGCAAACACATACCAGCGCTGAGGGCCAACAACTGGACCCCATGTGCTTAATTCGAGTCGAAATTACAATACCCTTTAACAAAGTTTTGGAGGAATAAATAATTTTCAGCTTTATAGGAACAGTAACTTTTTTTTGGTTTTATTTGGATCTCTAATAAAAGGCCTAAATGATCAAAATGCATGACGCTTTTCATTTAATTTTTAAATTCTAACAATATAGCTCTGAAGGTAAGTTGAACATTTTTTAGGAAATGTCAATTTTTCCCTTTCAAACACAAAAAAATTAAAACCTAAAGGTTTACAATTTCAAAATAGCTAAAATACCTTTACTCCGCTTAGCGTTCTTACATAGACTGTTACACTTCCTTGAAAAGTCTTAGTGAAATGTTTGTCTTTCGTTTTTGGCTTTCAGGATAACCACCTTACTCCCGACTTCTCCGATTTTTCCGCCCTACCATCCCATCAACCTGCCATTCCCATCACCATCAGCCAACCGTTCTCACGTTGCACACTTTATTGTGCTTTCCAATTGTTTTTCTTGTTATTTTTGCTCCTGCAATTGCACTTTTCAATATTGATGATAGGGCGCCACAAAAGATATATGTATGTAACTATATTTAACGCTTCATTGATTAAGAGGCAATCGAAAAATAAATGCATCTGCTTAATCAAGATTCCAATGGAGTTGCAATGAATGTGAAACCGACAACAAAGGATTGAGCTGCCTGTTTGCGAAGTGCGCTGACCACATAAAATGAAACTGGGGTTAAGTAACCAGAATATTACTAAAATTTATAGATAAACTTTAAGTTCTTGAATTATTTAAACATTGTACATCTTTTATTTTAGTTCACAAAAATAAAATAATAAATAATAATAAACCGAGAAGTGTACCAGGTGCCACTTAAAAATGACCCGAGAAATAAAATCTTGCCCTTGAGCTCCAGCAGTCATAAACCGCTAATTGAAAGTGTTAAAGGGAAACCCCAGACCTGCCCCAACGTTTAGGTATGCTCCAGCGGCATCTAATTAAAGTATGAACGCATTAGCGGAGCGATCCGTATATAAGGGCCGAGTGTCGGCTGACCAGGTTAGTCAGTCGGATCGGGAGTTCGTGAAGCGCATATTCGATGGTGTCCGGAAATGGAATTGGTACAAAAATTGGCGGCTATTCGATTCCATTTGCGGACGAGCGGACGAGGACATGGCCGCTGGTGGAATCGCCTTGGAATGTGCCCGCCCTGCTGGCCCTCTATCTGCTGATGGTGTGCTTCGGGCCCAAATGGACAGCCAGGTGAGGTCAGGCAGTCCATCCAAGCGGCCACTGGCCACTCGCGGGTACACAGAAAAAAAACCAATGTGACTTGAGAATATCTTTGATGCTTTTTTGTATCGCTTTGAAGAGAGAACTTATTCCCTTATCATGAGGATACAAAAAGGATAATTTTCGTACCTGCAAATATGAAACGGTTTTGTGTAAATTTTTTATCCGTGCACAGGTACAAGCCGCTGCAGCTGCGAGTGCCATTGTTCTGCCACAGTTTGGCCATGGCCCTGCTGAATGCCCACATTTGCCTCGAGCTCTTCACGGCGACCCGGGCCCTCGACTATAGCTTCAGCTGTCAGCCCTGCCGGGTGAGCTATAGCCCACATGAAATGCGTGTAAGTTGGTGCCAAAAAAATGGCAGATAGGCCTCACTTTGCTAGCGGATCTTTGAATACCCTTGCAGAAGTCAGTTTTAGCTGAGAATACAGAATTCCTAAAATCAATACTATATCCCTAACGAGGATATACGAATGATTTGCGAATTTTCGAATTCGACAGTATATCTTATTTAAATTAGAGCGTTAGGATTTTCTCAAATGTACTTTAGTTGTAATGAAGTAATTCCACCTACTTTACCCTTAAATAATTTTAAAAGTGGATCAAATTTTAGCTTAATTAAAGCAAATACTCATTATTTAAGTAAATTGTAATCTGCCCACTTTTATTACAGTTTTAGCTTTAAAAAAGTGGCAATAGCTGTAAACGACTTAAACTAATATTATTTTGTTTACCAAATCTAGAACCTTTAAACAGCTTTGTAAATACAGAAATATGTCAGTCAGTCATTAAAGGCAAATAAAAAAGCGGTAAAGTTTTGTAAACAAAACCAAAACAGATAGGTGGTTTAAAAATAAATTAACCTCGTAACAAATGAGAGCGCGACTTGTCTGTGAACTACTGTTCCGAATAAATGTATCCTCTGCAAGGGTGTAAAATGCCCGCAGACCGGCTGACAGAATCAAATTGAGAGAGGGTCCTTTGTAAAACAGATTGCCGCGGCCCTTTGGTGGTTCTACATCTCAAAAATACTGGAATTCGCCGACACGGCCTTCTTCATCCTGCGCCATAAGTGGAAGCAGCTGAGCTTCCTGCATGTGTATCACCACAGCACCATGCTGGTCCTGTGCTGGGTCTTCGTCAAGTGGAAGCCGACGGGTTCGAGTGAGTACTACCAGTCCCCTTAAAGGGTTTAAGGTCTTCACTCCTCTTTTCTTCGTGTAGCCTATGTTCCGGCCATGATGAACTCCTTCGTGCACATCATTATGTACGGCTACTATGCGCTGAGTGTCCTGGGTCCTCGGATCCGGCGTTTCCTGTGGTGGAAGCGCTACTTGACCGGCCTCCAGCTGCTGCAGTTCACCATCGGCTTGCTCTGGGCATCGCAACTGGTTATCCGGGGCTGCGAGTACGGAACCTGGATCAGTTTCACGGGAGGCGTCTACATGCTGCCCTTCCTCTTTCTCTTCGGCCGATTCTATGCCCAAAATTACAGGGTATCTGCTGACACCAAGAAAGTTATGTAACCCGTACTACCTCTTCTTTGTCGAAACAATAACACTTTTTTGCACCTGTTATTTCTGCAAAACAAGATCATAATATAATTACCAAATGGTATTTTATTATCTTTCATAACACAGAGAAAAAAATTTAGGTACAATTGTTCTTGATTTGAGAACATTCGTTTTTAAAAGCACATTTTTTAAGAAGGAAAGAAGAAGAAAACGGTGAGAAGGGAAAAAATTGATTGAGTTTTATAACAACTTGTTGATACATTTTAGATGACTGTTTTGACTAATTATTTTCTTATTGAGATCAACAATTTAGATACCGCCAATTTAACTTGATTCAAAGATTAAGATATATTGTTTAGTCGTGGTTTTTATTTTTAAATATATGTATTTATTTGTAAGCTTTAAATGGAGTATTGCAAAAAAAACATGATATATTGCCTTCCTTTTTGACTATTTGATAAACAAATTAGTTAACAAGAGAGTAAAAGAATTTCAAGAAAACTAATATTAATTTAGTACAAATTCGATTTATTATTTCCCACACAGAAAAACCCTTATGAGGTGTAAAAACATTATGAAAACTTGTTTAAAATGATTAGTAGTTTAGCCCCTGCGACGCCTTCTTTCAGCCTCTGCACGTCTTCGGCGGATTTTCCTGAGGATGCGACGTCTGCGATGATGGTGCCTTTTGGTCGGTGGGGTCTTAGTGGTTGTGCTTGTGGTAGTGGTTGTTGTCGTCGAGGTGGTTGTGTCGGTGCCAGTACCAGTACCAGTACCTGTCCCTGTCCCTGTACCTGTCCCAGTACCAGTTCCAGTACCTGTCGCAGTACCTGTATCGTCCGATGAGGCGCAGTCCCCGAAGGACAAGCAGCAAACGGCCATCACTGCCAATGCGAGGGGAAGAAGGAGCCTCATTGTGAAGGAAGTTTGGGCTGTGGCCCCTAAAGATTTCTGTGCGGACTAAAGCTGTTACCACTCAATTTATACCAGCAGAGCACAGACTTAATTATTGCGTTGAGTGGAAAATTTTTAGATTTGTTATCCGAAAGTAAAAAATACGATTATAATAACTATGTTTTCCGATTCTGTTACTCCAGAGTTGTTTGTTTTAAAGTGTTGTTTATTTGTTTCCACATTAAGTTAAATTGAATTCGTTTGTTAGTTCGGCCTAGCACACGGTTGTGCAAATATGTTCATTACACG
Organism: Drosophila prostipennis; assembly: GCA_037075205.1. NCBI lineage: Eukaryota > Metazoa > Arthropoda > Insecta > Diptera > Drosophilidae > Drosophila > Drosophila prostipennis. The sequence goes on along the minus strand of JBAMCJ010005196.1, from coordinate 4,983 downwards.
TGCTTCATCGAATTGATACATATACTTACTTCATTCAAAGGAATGTAATAAAATAGGGAAATAGGGGAGAGTAGTTTAACGACAAAAGTATTTTTTAGCAGTTACACATAATTCTACTGATATCTCAGAATGTTTAGTATTTGCTTCTGCACTGCTCAATTGTAAAACCCTACAATAATGTTGAGAGCATGTAACTAAATTTCGAATGGTCTCAAGAGATGTTGGCTATTAAATCATGTTTTATACGAAAACTTTGAGTTGCTATAGTATTTAAATATCTTATGGCTTTCTAAGGGGAACCCAAAATGCAATATGACTAGTTTCGATGGGTACTTTAAGATTTGAACCCCAAAATGCTTTTATTATTTTACTGTTCCACTGTGATATTTATTTCAAGATGTTACATCATGTTGAAATTTGATTTTCTTTCGATTTCGACTTAGTTCTATAAATTAATTACCTGCAGCACAACGTATGCACCAATAATAATATTGAGAGAACCGGTGTAGAATTGCCTTGAACCCGATTTCAAATCATTCTTTTCGTCTGCAATTAAGTCAGGCTTCTTACAGGGACAATTTCCTTCCCCCTCTATAACGTTTATTCGGCACATTGCACAGGCTACTTCCGTGTCGGTCTTAGGAACTATAACGTTACAACCAAGTTCTCTCGACCAAACACATATGTATTGAAAAGTTCCAACGTCTGCTGTAAGGAAAAGTTGGATAAGTACGCAAGTATTGCTGCTGTCGTTCCTAGTACCATTTTCAATTTTCAGATTGCGAGGAATGCACACGCCTAGGTCAGCGGTCACGGGAGGAAACGCAGATGATCTCAAACCACTAAATTGAGTAAAAATGTCTGGATGAACATAGAATCCCGGATCACTTTCGATAATGCAATGGTCCTTATTGTCGTCAGTGCAGTCCCCACACATTACAAGGTCTTTGTTAAATGCGGCGCATGGTGTAAACAGGAGAATTGCGATATTCAGAATACGAAATATATGGTTACTCGACATTTTTATGAGAATGAAAATTATGTTGACTTTAAAATTGCAACGACTACTTCTTCCTAGACAATTTTAAAATTTCGATTTAAATTTTAAAGCCCATTTTGAATGATCTGCAAGGGTATATAAACTTTGGCTTGCCGAAGTTAACTTACTTTCATGTTTTCAAGTATACCCGTTACTCGTAGAGTAAAAGGGTATATTGTATTCGTGCAAAAGTATAAAGTATATAGATTCTTGTTCTGGACCACTAGCCGAGTCGATCTAGCCATGTCCGTCTGTTTGTCTGTGTGTCTGTCCGTCCTTCCGTCTGTCTGTCTGGATGAATGCTGAGATCTAGGAAACTGCAAAGACTAAAGTTGAGATTAACAACATATATTCATGGGCTTCCTAAGCAGCGCAAGTTTATTTCAGCCGAACGCCAAGCCCACTCTAACGACCACAATCGCCTTGAACGGCTTTATAATGTGTGTGGCGCCCACATCTTTAAAGATTTCGGAAAACTATAAATGCAATTTTGTTTTGCTTACACTGTGCAACATTTTTAATGTTTGGAAATGTAACTGCATTTTGGATTTCAAAACCTGAAAGTACTCATCAATACGAGTTAATCCACATACGGCGTTCTTCTGGCTTAGCTCGTGTTTGGATTCCCCGATTCCCCTTTTTTCCGATTGGTACACATACAGGTTTCATCTCCAAGTAATTCCCTCGATCGGCACAAGCTGCAGCCTACAGCCGTATTAATCTTAGGATATATAATTTGACAACCAGTTTTTGGTGACCAAACACATATGTATTGGAAAGTATCATCTTCGGCTGTAAAAAAATGACTATTAATACATATATTTATTACAGCTGTTGCTCTTAATGCCTTTAATGTCCATATTGCTGGGAATACACACGTCCCAGTCCACGGTGTTTTTAGGTTTACTATCTGATGGGGACCCACTATCAGATTTTAACAAAATAGCTGGCTGAACATAGTAATTTGTGTCATTTTCAACAATGCAAGCGTCCGGCATGTAATGAGAGCAGTCTCCACAAAATAAAAGGTCTTTATTTAATGTGGCACATTTGACAAACAGGAAAACTGCAAAAATCAGAAAACCAAATATGTGTTTACTCGACATTTTTAAGAAAACGAAAATGATGTTGACGGTAAAATTACAATGACTACTTTACTTAGAAAATTAAAGCATTTTGCTCCCATTTCTACACTCAGAAAAAAAATCGCCCTTAATTTTAGAAAATCGCCCGTGATTTTAAAACGCCATTGAATTAAGAAAATTTTTCTTGATTATAGAAATTTTTTCTTAAGTTTATGGAAATTCGCCATTAATTTTTTTTGTAAATGAATAAGAAGAAGAGTCGATGAATTTTTTCTTGGATTAATGGCGATATTTTCTTAGATTTATGGCGATATTTTCCCGACTTTTTCCTTGAGTTAATGGCGAAATCGCCTTTGATTCTAGACAAGAAATACTATTTTTCTTTAGAAAAAGTGGACTAATTTGGAACATTTGTAAACTGTGAACGGTCACACTAAGGCAAAAACAGTGCTTCCTCGTGGTTCTTTGAATCGTTTAAAAGTTATAAAGTGTATAACGAAAAGTGAAAAAAATGGATTACATATTAAAGCAGTTGAATGGTGAAGCCTTTAAATCTATATTTATAGGTAAGTGCGTTACATATACTTATTATATATGTACAATGTACATTGTACATGTGTATATCTTTGTTTATATGTATATTGGCATGTGCTTTACCAAAATTTATTTCAGAGCATAATATAAGTGAAGAAAGTTTGATATTCCTAAAATGGGATCAGTTGCTTAAAATTATTCCACAAAGCATTGTGGGGCCTGCAATTATATTTTTTACGTATGTATGTATGTTTGTGTGTGTAAATGCGCGCTAATTTGCTTATGCCGGTGCATTCGTACATGCATACACACATACACTGATGAACGCGCTTTATATTTGATTATATGGTATAAACAAAAATATAAATATAACTAACTTGCTAGTGGATTACTTAGATATTGATTATCATGTAAATAGTTTAAACTAAAAAGTAAAAATGTAGTTATAGAAAAAGCAGCTAACCTAACAAATAGTTTTTTTTTTCATAATTTCTTTGGCGTTTTGCATACATATGTGGAAAGTTAAATAAATTGATTTTAGTTGCTGATATATAAGCTTAAACATCGTACAGTGAAATTCTGTAATTTGGACTAACTTTCTATTTTTTCAGAGAACATTGCAAACAAAGGATAATATTGATTTAAACGAAATTATATTAAACAATCCAAAAGGAAAAATTCTTTTGAACTATTATGCTAAAGAGAAACAATTCATCCCGAAGTATAAAAAACTATTGAGCCATCTTAAAGGACCTAAGTGTAAAGTCTGAAGGTAAATAATTTTCATTAGAATTGTGCTATTATTTCTTTCATTAATTTCAATATTCTTATAGATACACAAAATGTTCTTCTGATATTGTTGTTGCATGCGGTGTTAGTTCCGACGTTGAGAAGAAAGCAAGCTGAAGGATCAAAGTACCATAAATGCACCATTGAAGATTCAAGGAATAAATTTTTGGTTTGGAAACCGACGATTGGAGAACTGCAGACTTACATCTCTGGCGAAGTAAACACTTGCTTTGGAAACAAGACCAGCTTTCAACCACTGATTTGTTGCACCGGTAGTGATCTTCATAATCTGGAACACTTTTATGTTTATGTTTCAGGCATTTTTTATAAGCTACCAAACATCTTGTCCGCTCTAGACGTATGTTTTAAAGTTTTTCTTATTTTAAATTTAAAGTATCCCGAAGAATGTGCGCTCGTTTGGACGTTTGTTCAAAAATTCTTTTTTGAAATTAATTTGGATACCGACCTAAAAAGTAGAGTTCTTAAATGATTTGATTAAGTTTTCAAAATGAATTTTATATGTAAAATATGCTCTGATTCTTTTTAAACGAAAAACGAATTTTGGTTCCATACAAGAGAACTTCATTGTTTTGACTCTTATAAAAAATATGTTATCTGCAAAACTAAACCTAATTTTAACGCATTCGAAATCAAAGAAATTGTGGCACAAAATGGCTGTGTATATTTATTATGTATTAATTTAAGAACAGAGTATTTTGAACATCTTACATTTTTTAAAAAGATAGAAACTAATAACCCCGAAATTAAACTCATTAAATTAAGTGATTTAGAATATCCCCCTATTGAATATCAAACAAAAACACCTCTTAACGAGGTATAAAAATAGTGACGATCGCACCTTCAACGTACAAAAGTTCTGATATCAACTTTTGTGACGAAAAATGATTTTAGATGCGACTAAATAAGTACGCTACCTAAAATTTACTCGTTCGGCCCGCTTTAGCAAATATTTAATATATGCACGAAAGTTTTCTGTTGTAGCGTGCCGAATGAATAAATTGTAGGTAGCGTACTTATTTAGTCGCATCTAAAATCATTTTTCGTCACAAAAGTTGATATCAGAACTTTTGTACGTTGAAGATGCGATCGTCAGTATTTTTATACCTCGTTAAGAAGGTGTTTTTGTTTGATATCAGAAGTTTTTGTTTTGACCATAGTCAAAGTACCCCAATACCATGACTAGGAGTCGTCCCCATATGGCTTGGCTTTATTGGCTTTATTTATTTATTTATTTAATTATCATTTATTTATTTATTTGCTTTTTTATTTATTTATTTCTTTGTTTATTTATTTATTTATTTATTTATTTATTTGCTTTTTTATTTATTTATTTCTTTGTTTATTTATTTATTTATTTATTTATTTATTTATTTATTTATTTATTTATTTATTTATTTATTTATTTATTTATTTATTTATTTATTTATTTATTTATTTATTTATTTATTTATTTATTTATTTATTTATTTATTTATTTATTTATTTATTTATTTATTTATTTATTTATTTCTTTCT
>JBAMCJ010005192.1:0-10957 GCA_037075205.1 Drosophila prostipennis | reverse complement strand
GCAGTTTGCTGTGTCGCCAAATGTAGCACTAGGAAAAGTTTTTCCCCAAGCCTATGTATTTGTACCCGATATTCGTTGAATAAATGGGTATATTGTATCGTTGTAAAGTATGTATGGGGTATTTGACAGTCCTGAATGTACCGGGTATCTCAAAGTCGTTGAATTGGGCCGTAGTGTTCTTTATTGTTTTGGTCTCTTCTTTATCGAAAAGGGTGCAGAAAGAAAAAGAAAGTTAGTAGTCCTGTTTATAAATGCCACATATAAAAAAAGATGTTTAATTATGTTAAAAAAATGTGTGTAAACAAAATATACGATAGTTAGTAATACTAAAACGTTTAATAATATAAAATGTATTTAGAAAGTTATAGAATACTAATACTTCGTATTTTTAACCCTTTTTAATAAACTTCTATAGCAAGCGTTTATTATGTGTATTACTTTTTTTTCAGTGTGCCAAAAATGGTTTCCAAATGAATGGTCCTGTGTCCTTTGGGTCCTTGATGTTTTCATATACCTCTTGGTATTGGTATTGGCTTAAACTTTTTGCCATTCGTAAATTCACTTTCGACAGGCACAAACTTTTAACGCCAACTGTTGCCAAACATTACTGACTTGTACGCATTTTCGATTGCTATTTGCTTGCCTATTGTCCTGATGCCCAGAAAATTTCAATGCCAGCATCTGGAATTTTTAGCAGGGGATTTTAAGGTCTTGTTCTTGTTTTCTTTTGAGAAAAGTGTCGTCGTCACGTCATGTAATTGATTTAAAATTAGCACATTGCTTTGAAAATTTAAACTGTTTACATGTGCCTGGGGACAGCTGCTCTCGTAATGCTTCTGCTTCTTTGAGTTTAGCTATCCCTACACTTGAAATAATTTCTTGTGCTTAGATTTTGAAAATGTTCCTAAATGAGAAAAAGGATTTTTAAGATCTTATTTACAGAACCTACAAGCGTTTTATCCCTTTCAAATTTTATAAAATAGATTTCGAAATGTACTATTTTTAATCTATAGGTACTTAATTATAAATATGTATTTATTTTGGTGAATTTTTCATCTTTGACAATTTTTTGTAGTCCCAAGAGCAATAAAATCAAAAAAAAAAATTTTTTTTAAGTTCCACTTTAATATTTAAATCTTTAATATGTAGTTTGAATAATTGTATAGATAAATAAAAAACGATGTAATTTATTTTCCCAGTTATCACTTTATTTTGTAAATATTAATTTACCACAGTTCATGCTCAAGTATTTTGGCAACTGTGTGTGCTATCTCTACATCCTAGCCATTTCCGTCTCACTTTCTCTCTCTGCCCATGTGTTTGTGTAAGTGGGTGTTTGCCAGTGTGAGTTTATGCATGTTTAATGAACATGAATCCACGAGCCACCAGGGCAGCCCTGTAATCGCATTTCAATATGCTGCACCGCCAGTTTAAACTAAAAAAAAATACAAGAAGTGGGTTGAGCACCGAGTTCACTACCCAAAAAAAGAAAAAAAGCGAGGAAGAGGGGGGGAAAAATATAAAAAATAGAGAGAGAAGGAAAAAACTCAAAGCCGGTTACCGTGTCTTCCTTTCTCCAGTTGCAAACGGCAATTTAGTTTGCAGGGCAAACTTTTCATAGCCGCTCTGACCCGTAAACGAGGTCAGCGCAAAAAAACATTTTGAAAAATTCATATGCAAACGTATTTTCAGTTGCACCGTTGCACTGGCAACACACAGGTGCCAATGGCAGCACCACCAGGATTTGAATCGGAATCAGGAGCAGTATCCCTGCCCAGTAACAGTAGCCGACTTGCAGAGGCAGCGGGAAAAGAGGGAGAGCGGGAAAAGCGGTCGAGGAAAGGAAAAACTTTTTAATGGCCAGCACACTCACACACACACACACCGAACCCCTTGCACACTTAATAGCGCTCTTGCAGGCCAGTGTAATTCTTAGTCGCCCATGGGGCTCAAAGTCTTTCGCAGTTTCGGCGTAAAGTGAAACGTTTTGCTTTTTATTAGTTGGTAAACATAAAATATAATGAAAAAGAAGTTGCTTTTTACACTAAATTAAATGTGAATCAACATGCCTTTTGGGGCAAACCAAATGAACTTTTTGCCTGGTCTGCGAGTTTGTCTGATAATTAATTTTCCCACATTTATAGTCAAGTTGAGTTTGTCATCGAGAGAGATTTCATAAAGAAAATATTATATTTAATATTTAAATATTTTATTTAAATTATTATTATGAAAATAACTATAAAAAAAATGTAATAAATGTTCTTTAAAATATCATTGTGCTTTTTCCTTACACAATAAATACGGTTGGCAGATTGTAATCGGCATGTAATCAACTTGACTTTAGCATTTCCACTTTTTAATCACTATGCCGGTGCTAATTGCTTGCCCAAAAAACCAAAAGCGGAAACTCTTCGGCCTAACATAAAGTGAAACATTTTTCGCCTTTCCGTTAGGCTTTTTTTATTTTAGGGGGGGAATAAGACTTAACACGGGCCACGGGTGTAATTGTTGGACGAGGTCTGTAACCCACGGGCTCTATGAGTAATTAGGGTCGGGGATTAGTTCAGTCGCCTTCGCTTCAATAAATTTTGGCCGTTGGCCGCCCAAAAGGCAAAGTGAACCGGGCTCCCGGCGATGCTTATTTAAGGCTCAGCCCGGGTCACAAGGTGTTCCGCCTTAAAATGGCCTAAAAACGTGGGAATGCAAAGGGAAAGTACTGAAAAAAATGTATTCGAAACTTAAAACATAATTATAAAATATATAAAAAGTACAATACCTTTTGCTAGGAAAAAATAAACAAGACGCGTTTTAGAATGTCGTTCTATTTTATTCTAAACTATTATATTTAAACAAATTAAAAATAAAAAGATTTTATTATTTGTGGAAAGCAATATTGTATGCATTATTCTAGAAATGTAAACAAATTTGTGCTTTTAATAAGCAAAGAATTGGAAATAAATAGAAAATAGAGAAATTAAGGAAAATACATTTTAAATAACACAAAATCTATTCAAAATATACAGAAGTTTTTCAGCTAATGCAGAATGCAATTCTATTTTATTCTAAACTATTACATTTAAAGAAATTAAAAATAATAAGAATTTATTATTTGAGGAAAGAAGTATTGTATAGATTTTTCTAGAAATTAAAACAACTATTTGCTTTTAATAAGCAAAGATTGGGAATGAATAGAAAATAGAGAAATTAAGGAAAATGTTTTTTTTTTAATTACAAAAAATCTATTTAAAATATACACAAGTTATTAGCTAATTTATTTTAATCTTAGAAATAAAACAATTTGAAGAAAATGAGTCTGAAACATCAAGAAAATTCAAAATGCAATTAAAAAACTTTACCCAAGAGATAAAAACTTTGATCCTTGGATTTTTGTAGAGTGCAGGACGAGGGGAAGTGCCCTCTCACATTATGCCATCCCGTGTCCGTTGACGGTGATGTATGTACGTGTTTCGGCTTTGCTTCCGTGATAATTTTCAAACTTTTTGCACCAATTATGTGCACGGCAGCGCGATATTCTCTTAGCCATCTCGGCGTTAGTGAGCCCATCTTTGTATGCGAGTGTGTGTGTGTGGGTGTGAGGGTGTGGGTGTTGGCCTTTTTGTGCCTGTAGTTTATGCTCATTACGTGAGTGCTGAGCGCAGCAGACTCACAAATTGTTGTACAAGAAATTGCCGCCGCTGGCGTTACACGAAAATACATACAAAAAACAGAGGCATGTGCCTCAAACGCCAAAGGACCTCCGGTATATATGGCTATATATAGATTTCTTGCCTGGATGCAAAATCCTCCAGTTTAATTTCCACGTAAATTCCTGGCCATCGAATATGAAACGTGTCCGCGGGGCGTATACGCTATATATATAGTTGACCAATTTCCAAAGGAGACGCTTGCCCACTTAAACTATGAGCGATTGAAGGCTGCTATTTAAATAAATACCGTAAGTGGCAAACGGAAATCATTAAATGCTCGGCCATTTTTAATTAAATTCAGGTTAAGAGGAAATCGTGCTCACGGGGCGTATGCGCGTTATTTAATTGACCGACTTGTAGCTCTTAAGCTAGGAGTAATTTAAGTCTTAATTAAGAGTATTTACGGTATAAGAAGAACGAAGTATTTGCAAATATTTAAGCATTAAGATTGAAGGCCCCTCGGGCGTATGCGCAATATTTATTTGACAAATTCTACTCTCTTAAATGTAGTAGACTATTTTATAGCCATTTATTTATGAACTCAGAAAAAGCAATTAAACTGTAAGCAGTTGATTAAATTCAAATAAATTTGGCACACAATTTGGGGCGGGTCCCCGGGGCGTATGAGCGTTATTTAAATGGCCAAGCGTGAGCAATTTAAATCACAATTTTAAGTGCCCGATAGAAACGATTTAATCATCCTAACTGTTTGCTAAATCTAGCAATATTTATTCCACTTTCAGTATTCACAATTTCCCCTTTTTCGCAGCTCATAAATCAGGGTTTTAATCTGATTTTGAAGACTTAAGAACTTAATCCTCAAAAAACCAATTCCAACTAAAATGTGGGCTGCCGGGTCGGCCACGCCCACTGAATAAAGTAATTTAACACGGCAAACGCACGGCTTTAGTTTTCCCTTTTGTTTGGTGCGGTTCAAGAATATAAAAGAATATCAACTGCAGCTTTAAAGGGGCATAAACTTCTGGGCAGGCCCACCCACCATCCAGCTGTCTATTTTGGCAAAGGCGAAAAGTGGAAGAAGAATGGGACTTTTTATTTTACTCAAGTGCCGTGTCGTTAGTTTCAACCTGCACTCGAAGAAAAATATTTATGGCCACTTTTACTATTTTTAAATCGTTAAACTAAAACATACTATTTTTTCCATATTTTATTATATTTCTTTATAATTTCGATTTAAATAATTATCATCACAAATGTGGTAGGTAAGATGGAAAAAAAAGTAAGAATAATAAGTAAAATTATTTCATATATTAAAAATATAAAATTATTGTCATTAAAAGATCCTTTACGATTCCAGGTTTAAGAACTAAAAAACTAAAATCATGTCACATAAAAATATATTTTATGCTCTCAGAATGGTTATTTTAATATTACAAAACCCCCAAAATAATTTTCTTTAGAATCTGTAGTTTATGCAAAAACTTTCACTTTTTCCTCTCAGTGCAAGATCATCTGAAAAAGACAAATTAAACGAAAATAAGTTTTCTTTGCTCTAAAAACTTTGGAACAGAACATTCGAATTTGCCTAAAATTTGAGCATATTTACAAAAATAATTGGGCAATGCTCTTTGTTGATATTCCAGTTGGTTTTAGTTTTAGAGAAAATGTTCATTATTTTCGTTCGAGTGTGCGAAAAGTAGGCATGGCAAACTGCATAAAACTCTCGAGTGAAACTGCTGGCTGTTTTGGCAGGAAAGTTTCCGCTGCGTTTTCATTGGAAATCCGAACGAAAATTCAAACTCAAACCCAAGCCCAAAACCGGGGCTAAATGTCTCGTCGAGCTGATGCTGCTGCTGCTGCCGAGCTGCTCGAGCTGAGGATACATTTTGTTTGTTTACTTTCAAATTGTAAATGGATTAGCCGCACTCCGAGGCGCGCCAAGCCTGACAAATTGAATTTGTTAGACTCGAGAGAAGTTTTTGGCAAACTTTTGCGTGCATGGTTGGATATTGGACGTGGCCGGAGTGCTGGAGTGCCGGAGTGCTGCAAGCCATTGGCCATAAACCTCGAAACAAAACTTTGCCCTGCCGTCGAGCGGGAGTGTTGCGAAATAAATTGCCGTGCCGTAGGTGACGGCCCGAGCCAAAGGGTTTTCATCCCCGTTCCCAAAACTATTTCCCCCATTTCCAAATCATCAATAAGGTGATACTTTAAAAGGGAATGGCCAGAAACAAATACCGGATTAACCTTAAACTTGCAAGCTATCGAAAGTGAACAAATGACTGGCAACCAAGGCAAGATGGGTATGTTGAAAGCAAGCTCACGGAATTTCCTTCGGAAGGGATTTTCTGAATGGCAAACTATTCCCGACTGATAGTCATCAATAAGGTAACAATTGAAGCCTCGTCGGAAGCAAACAAGATTTTAACAAGCTTAAGCTTAAGTATCTTGATGCTATATGGCTAGAAAATTAATCTACAAAAATTTAAGAATATTAGAATTTAAAAAATGAGATCAACCCGACTTCTATTTGAGTTTATTCTTATCAAGAATGAAATACTTAAAAAATCACACAAAAAAATGTATTGCTAAAAAGATTATAGATATAGATAGATTAAACTCAGACAATACTAATTTTTTAGAAATTTCCCGTTTAAAAATAAAGTTTACTGTTATTAGATTTAGATTTCTAATATCCACATATCTGCTTATTTATTTTTGTTCCTGCATTGTGATATTCGCATTCAGAAGGCAGATTGGAAAAGTTCTTCAAACTTATATCATCTAATGTCGATTATAACTCAACAGATGTGTAGTCTCCAGACAATGTGCGACACGATAAAATACATCTCGCGGCATTGCAGGTATCTAGGGCTAAAACAGCTATTGAAAAAATACATTTATAAATAAGTTTATTACTCAAGTAAAAAAAGCTATTTACCAAACAAAATAATAATGCCGTAGAGCTTCATGCCAGTAATCACCGTTATAGAATTCCGTATAAACTAAAAGGTTTCTCGCGCCGAGCAGCCTCTTAAAAATGGGAAAAACCATTTAAAATAAAATTCGTTTCCTCATATATTTCTCATTTCCATGCAAATAGGAAATAGATGCAGCTGAATATTTTATAGGAGGTATATTCCAAAATATGCCTCATTAAAAACTTAATTATTTTTATTACTGAACAAACAATATTTTGCTGCTTTGAGAAAGAATATTTTATCTGTGCGACTTAACAATTTTAAAAATCTTAAAAAAAAATAAAGGCATACAAAATTATGTTATTTTGGTCTTACTCATTAATGAGTTACCTACTTTTCATTCATTAATTTCAAAATGAGATATAATAACTTAACTAACATGTTTAAAATGTTTATGTGTGCATAATGTTTACTACTGAAATAAGTAGCCAACATGTCAGAATGCAAATATCCTTAAAGTCCCGCCTGTGGCAGATGAGTAAAGTACAATGCATTTAAACCAGTATCAGCCGAATTCAATTGTGCAACAACTGTTGCTGGTGGCCAAATCCCAATTTAAGTCCAAAGTGGTTAAGCTAATTGAATCGCTTCGGCGCCGTTGAGCCAAAGTGAATGGGCCTCATTGCGATATGTAATGTATGTAATCCCGCCTTTAATAGAAAACCCTTTTGGCCAAAACTTATGCTGGGGCAAGCCCGGAATGTTGCTTACCCTTTACATTTCCCTTCGTTGGCCCTGTTCGTCATTTACATTATTATGATGAGATGCAAATCTCGTTAAAGGACACTTCAGGCCCCGCCCCTCGCATCTCATATAGAGACTACTACACTTCAATATGTGTGCCATATGCCCCTCTATATCTTGGCAGCCACATCCACATGGTTTTCGCCCCGATTTCGGCTCCTCTCCTCTTCAATATCCCTTTCCCCGTGTCTGTGTGTTATTCTTATGCAAATTACATTTCCTGTGTTTGAGCTACAGCTTGTAGCTACATGTGTATGCGTGTGCCAAACACATACACTGAAAGAATATATTCCACTTTTTTTTTTACTATTTGTTTTTCTCATGCGCTCAATAATACAAAAATATTTTTTTATTATTTTCAGAAGTAATTTAAAATTTTTTCACTATTTAAGAAAATTCAGAAATAATTTGACATTTTTTACTATTTAATAGAAATTCAGATTCAATGGTTGGTGAAATGGTAATTGTGTTAAAAATGTGTGTTATAAAAATATATTGTAAAAATATATTATACAATTTTAAAATACAAAGAAAATAGTATTGTGAACATTCAGTTTTATTTCTTTTACATACGTCATCTCTGGTGGAAAACCACTTCATGTTTATTGGTCCAAACATTGAAATTCACTATTTAAGAAAATTCAGAAATAATTTGACATTGTTTCAATATTTAATAGAAATTTATAAATAATTGGAAATAGTTTCACTATTTAATAGAAGAGTGGTAATTATACTTTTTAAGAATCACATCTTTTTTAAAAATAAATAAAATAATATTTCATAACAAAACTCTAAATTTTTGCTTAGAAAATGTGAAAAATTACATTTCCAGTGCATATGGACGACATGGAATATTTTGCATACTCACATATAGCTAAAAAATATTCTACAATTCTTTTGTAAAAGTCAACAACAGACGGACGAAGCGCTCATAAATGTTTTCGCTTGTCAGCTCGTCCTCTCCCTATCCCTTTCACTCGCCCTCCGCCCGTCCCTTTCTCTCATTTGCATCTGTCTATCCGTTTTACATTTCCATCTCTGTCTGTCGCCTGTCGCTGTCTCTTTCCCTGGCCTGGCCGTATGACATATTTGTTGCTGCTGACTTTGCTTAGTATCTTATTTGCATTTGTAAAGTTTAGTGTGCCATTTTGTTCATTTGTTTTTTTTGTTTGTCCCACTGATTTAGCATTTTATATCCCCGCACACACGTGCACACATTTATTATATTTATTTGAAACTCATTAGCTCTTAAGGGCATTTTTCCATGGCGGATTTTCCCTCCCATTTCAGTGGCACAAATCAAATGCAGCATCAGCGCATTATTCACTGGCATGTGAAATGATTCAAAGGTATAACGAACATTCAGCTGGGTTTGATTTGTTCATTTTCCAAAGCTCAATCATATGCAATTTACATTTTGGGCATTGCTGTGGAGAGGGGATTTTGTATTGATTTTGATTGACGTGCTGAATTGAAATCAGGAGTCGACAGCTTCATTTATGGATAATTAAAATAGTGTTCGTTAGTCTAGGGTGAAATGGTATTTGAATAGCCAACTCATGCAGAACAGGTAATGGAAATGGTGTTGTATATATTTGGGGTTTAACCAAATTGAATTGGAATTGATCTGTTGAATAGTTTTGGTTTATTAATGAATTTTAAACGGGTGCTGTCATGTGTGAAGTAATTATTCATTTTCCTGCAATGGTGTAGGTAGTAAGACTATAATAATGTTAAATTAATGTTTAAATTAAAGGTTTGTATTAAATAGACTTGAAGACCTGAGATATCAGAGATTTATTTAATTTATTTAAACCAATCCTTTCTAATCGACCTGAAGGAGTACCGCAACTTCGCCTTCGGCTTAGCCTAACTATCCACTCTCTATTCGAAAGCACTTTCCATTGTGGTTCTTATTTTTTTTGGTTTTTGGTCCCGGTTAATGGCCACCAGGCAGCACGTCTGACAATTGGAAAATTGGAAGTTAAAACCATTAAATAAATGAGTGTCACACTGCGGGGCGGGTGAAAGGAGTGCGACACAATCACATTTCAGTTGATGCTGCTGCCGAATGCTATTTGGGTATTTTTATCTCTTTCGATTTACACAGTCATTCAGGGGGGTTTCCAAGGGGAAAGGGAAAGGAAAAAAGAAAAAGGGGGTTAACCACTTTGATTCGCCCTCGATGGAAAGGCAAAACATCAGCAGACCGAGCACACGGAGAGCCCTGTTTGAAAGTCAACAGTTTTAACCAGGGACCGAAAATAATCATTATTTTTGATTTTTTGAATCTAAAAATCAGTCACTTATAATAGTCGGAAAACCAAATGAAATACACCATTCGGTTACTATTTAGATAACCTTCTCAAATCCGCAATGATCACGGTTTTTTGATTTTTATTTGATATTGCTCAGAAATAATCATTATTTTTGAGTTTTAAAAATATGTATCAGGAATAATCATTACATGTAAGCGAAAAAAATATCGCTCACAAATAATGATTATTTTGTGAGCGATATTATTTCGCTTAAAAATATCACTCAAAGTGCGTTTGCAGCCGTTCTAAGCGGAATTTTACAAAGATTTAAATGTGTGCTTGTAGGTGGAAGCACGGAGCACATATCCTGATAAGAAAATTATGGATTTTCTTTGTTTAAACCATTTAAAAAGCGGTTTTATGTTATGTGCGTATCCCATTATCTATTAACAGTAGACTTTTATGTCATTTATGTGTTACTGAAACGGCTTAACAAGATACTATGAAATATTCCATTCAATCCTAACTCGATATGTAGGCTAGGTGTTAAAGTGTTGGTTCACAGTGCTGAGAATACGAGTTCGAATCCCCAATTTATTTCCATTTTTTTATTTGTAAAACTAAATGAATAAATGAAATGTTTTTCTAGTTGGAAAAATATGTTGCTGTTGGGTTTATATTCTTTGGTTGGTTTACTTTCTTTTTTTTGACTTAAATAAATCCTACCATAAATTTACGTAAAAAATATCTATTAGCAGGGAAATATAAAAAAATGGTATGCAAAAAGATCCTTATTCGATGTGGGATTCGAACTCGTGTCCACCGCACTGTGAACCAACACACTAACACCTAGCCTACATATCGAGTTAGGTTTGAATGGAATATTTCATAGTATCTTGTTAAGCCGTTTCAGTAACACATAAATGACATAAAAGTCTACTGTTAATAGATAATGGGATACGCACATAACATAAAACCGCTTTTTAAATGGTTTAAACAAAAAAATCCATAATTTTCTTATCAGGATATGTGCTCCGTGCTTCCACCTACAAGCACACATTTAAATCTTTGTAAAATTCCGCTTAGAACGGCTGCAATCGCACTTTGAGTGATATTTTTAAGCGAAATAATATCGCTCACAAAATAATCATTATTTGTGAGCGATATTTTTTTCGCTTACATGTAATGATTATTCCTGATACATATTTTTAAAACTCATAAATAATGATTATTCCTGATACATATTTATAAAACTCATAAATAATGATTATTTCTGAGTTTTTTGAATATCGCTTATAATGATTAC
>JBAMCJ010005180.1:0-30983 GCA_037075205.1 Drosophila prostipennis | reverse complement strand
GGCATGAAGATTCTTGGAGTTCATACGCAGCGCAAGTTTGTTTCAAGAAGGTGCCACGCCCCCTCTAACGCCCACAATAGCTAATATACGATTTTAAAAATTTAAATATTTCGGAAAAGTAAAAATGCAGTTTAGTTGTGCTTATCAATACATATCGAAATGTAGAAGAAATTTTTTAAATCGGACCATTCGTTAAAAAGTTATAGCTCATCAAAGTTTATATCTCCCTCGCACTCCCTTTAGCTGAGTTACGTTTATTAAATAGTCGGGACACCAACCCGACTACAACGTTCGCACTCCCTTTAGCTGAGTGACGGGTATTAGATAGTCGGGACACCAACCCGACTATAGCGTTCTCTCTTGTTTTTTTTATTTTCCATCAAAGTTGGAAAATATAGGAAAAAATTGACGTTTCGCAATAACGCATAACTAAGAGATGCGGCTGGCAAACTGCAATATGTTTTAATTTTTTTACTCTTAACTAACACACCAATCAGTGGAAAAAAGAAGCAAAGCGATTCGATACCTAGTTTTTAAGATATACCCCCCGGAAGTGCGAAAAATTACCTAAAAACGGTGTGTTTTTTTAAGTGAAAAATTGTTCAACTTTGAAAATGCATATCTTTTACAAAAATTTTTTGATTTGAAAAAGGGTTACATATTTGTAATAGTGGATCAATTACCTGTCGATTGGTATGGGTCGCAACTTTCTAGGACAAAGTCGAAAAAGTGATTTATTGCACGTTTTTTGGCCCAAGGCGCCACTGTGCGTCGATGACGTAATTATTTTTTCGGAGAATATGCACTAACATGTGAAACTCATAGCATGGGTCGTGGACAAACTATAAGAGGCCAATATGAGGGTTGCGCGTGAGAAATCTAATTTTTTTAAAGAAAGCGTAGAGTATTTAGGTTTCGTAGTTTCACGAGGGGGAATGCCCAGACAAAGTAGATGCAATTCGTAACTACGAGCAACCAACCACACTATTTAATGTCAGATCATTCCTTGGATTAGCAAGTTACTATAGGTGTTTTATTAAAGACTTCGCGTCTATTGCAAAACCTATAAGTTACATCGTAAAAAGTGATAACGGCAAAGTGGGTGCTGGACAATCAAAGAAAATACCAGTTAACTTTGATGAAAATCAGCGCCAGGCATTCAAGAAGCTTAAAAATGTTCTCGCGTCCGAAAATGTAATGTTGTTATACCCAAACTACAAAAGAGCGTTCGACTTAACGACAGATGCTTCGTCTTTTGGTTTGGGAGCAGTCCTATCACAGGACGGAAAACCCAAAACCATGATATCGCGAATTTTAAAGGACAGGGAACTAAACTTTGCTAGCAATTGTATGGGCCCTAAAGAGCCTCAGAAACGACCTATATGGCGTGAAAAATTTAAATATTTATACTGACCATCAACCACTTTCTTTCGCCGTCTCAGATCGCAATCCAAACGCCAAAATAAAGCGGTGGAAAGTTTTCATTGACGAGCACAAAGCCCAAATTTTTTACAAACCAGGAAAGGAGAATTGTATTAAGCAATTAAGCTATCGTCAAATCTAAAACCCATTTCTACAATAAGTAGAGTTATTGGATGTATTGATGGCACCCATATAAAAATATTTAAGCCAAATGAGGAGGAGTCCCATTACTTGAACAGAGAAGGGTATTTTAGCATAAATGCAACAGTTGTGAGTTGATGTTTACTCAAAAGTGTTTCTGTGCAATCTGTGGGTATTACGTTTAAGTTAAATGTTAAATGTTTAAATGTCGTTCCTTAAGTCTGTATTAGTATTTAGTTTGATATACTCTACAGATTTGTGACTATAATCTACGAATACTCTTTGTGGATGCGGTAATGCCAGGAGCAACCCGTGGAATATGAGCCTGGCCAGAGTATTTCTGCTTCTTGGGGACTCCGGATATCCACTGGAACCTTTCGTTTTGACCCCTTATCGAAGCCCAGCTGCAGGAACTGGTCAACACTTGTTTAACCTTCGCCATGCGTCGGCCAGAAATGTTGTAGAAAGAACCATTGGTGTTCTTAAGAGCAGATTTCGATCCCTTCAAGGATGTTTGTTGTACCACCCCTTAAAGGCTAGCCGCATTATTAATGTGTGCTGTGCACTCCACAACCTATGTCGTGATCGCAATGACCCGGATTTCGATGTGGAAAGGTACACCAATCAAAATGATGCAAGTGAGGACGATGTAACTGAAATATATAATGGACCGTCAGAAGCATCGAATATTCGAGATGAAATCACAGCAACATTAAGGCGCCGTTGAACATAATTTGAATAAAAAGCTGAATTTAAATTTACTTTGCTAGATGTGCTAACAACCGATTGTTTTCTGCAATAAGTTCATTTTGCTTAATCATTTGATTTAGAATAGCATCGGTGCCGTTCTTCAGGGATCTTTGCACCTTCTTCGGCTACAAGGGTGCTGAGATCGGCGTTTCCATTCAACTGAAATCCAGCCTTGCAATTTCTCTGTTGGGTTAGAGACTCTCGCGGCAAGTGGAAGATGGCGCGTTCTTCGACCTTATCATCGTCCTCACCTTGGGGGGCAGCACTGAGCTCCTTTCGAGACCTTTTAGCTGCTGGAAGCTGCAACTAAATTTTGTAAATTAAAAATCGTAAGACGATGGGTTAATATGGTAATTACCTGAAGGGGTTGGGAGCTCGTCGTCCTTGCCTCCCAAAAGCCTCAGCCCCGGCTATTCCTTCTACCATCTGGTAGAGGTCGATAGCGACTGCTATGACGTCCTCCGTAGCCGTTAGTATTTCTTGTTGAGCATGTGTATATGTAGTACATACTATGTACATACTTACTCGGCGCCACCCGTCAGCGGTTTTACACGGTGGTCCATGGGCATTTAACTCACTGGCCAGGTCCTCCCAAGCAGTGGTCACAAGAACGCGGTCGCCCGCAACGTCGATATTATCGCGAATGAATCGCAAGAATATGGCGTCTTGCGCTAGTGACCGATGTTTACCCCTGAAAATTAGCAACGTTTATTAGTTTAAATTAATAATAAACAAAAATTGTTTACTTTTACTTACATGTCTTCTTCTTCACAGCTGGCGTCTTATCCGGCAAAAAATAGGACATTTTTCACGACAGTGCTACCACCTTTTTGCAAAGGCGGCATGTTTATACCCGTTACTCGTAGAGTAAAAGGGTATATTGTATTCGTGCAAAAGTATGTAACAGGTAGAAGGAAGCTTTTCCGACCCTATAAAGTATATATATTCTTGATCAGGATCACTAGCCGAGTCGATCTAGCCATGTCCGTCTGTCCGTCTGTCTGTCTGTATGAACGCTGTGATCTCGGAAACTACAAAAGCTAAACTTGGGATTACCAACACATATTCTTGGGCTTCCTACGCAGCGCAAGTTTATTTCAGATGAGCGCCACGCCCCCGCTAACGCCCACAATCACCCATAATCGCCCACAGA
The DNA here is from genome assembly GCA_037075205.1 of Drosophila prostipennis. Classification (NCBI taxonomy): domain Eukaryota; kingdom Metazoa; phylum Arthropoda; class Insecta; order Diptera; family Drosophilidae; genus Drosophila; species Drosophila prostipennis. The sequence continues at coordinate 27,517 of JBAMCJ010005180.1, read as the reverse complement.
CGATACTAAAATGTGTCTGGCGCCCACATTTTTAAAGATTTTGGATAAGTATAAATGCAGTTTTGTTGTGTTTAGTTATACCTATCGAAATGTAGAAGAATTTTTTTAAATCGGACCATTCGTTAAAAAGTTAAGCCTGATCAAAGTTTATATCTCCATCTCCCTCGCACTCCGTTTAGCCGAGTGGCGCGTATTAGATAGTCGGGACACCAATATTATTAATAAATACCTTTGAATAAATAATTCGTTAACACAACATTTCGATAACTACTCCGAAATTTGGTATTTGAAAGTTCGAGCTAATTGGTAACACTGTCAGGTTGAACGGTTTGCCGATTTTTGTATACCCTTGCGAGGGTATTATGATTTCAGTCAGATGTTTGCAACGCAGTGAAGGAGACGTTTCCGACCCTATAAAGTATATATATTCTTGATTAGCATCACTAGACGAGTCGATCTAGCCATGTCCGTCCGTCCGTACGTCCGTACGTCTGTCCGTCTCTTTCTACGCAAACTAGTCTCTCAGTTTTAAAGCTATCGGGCTTAAACTTTCCCAAAAGTCTTATATCTATTGCAGGTAGTATATAAGTCGGAACGAGTCGGATCGGACAACTATATCATATAGCTTCCATAGGAATAATCAGGAAACAAAATATAAGAAAATTATATCTTGGGTGTTTTTGAACATATCACCTCCTACTTTTGGAAATACCATTTTTTATCTAATTCTGAATTTCAAATATATTATATAGCTGCCATAGGGACGATCGGAAAATTAATGGGAATATAATAGGAAATAAATTATTGATTCGGAACGATCGGAAAATTAGTGATTAATAGGAATTATCTGCAATGGTATATAAGCTTCGGCTGGCCGAAGCTAGCTTCCATTCTTCGCTTTAAAAATTCTAGCCAACTACAAATGTAAATAAACCAACGCAGCCAACGTAAATATAAATTTTCATTTTTCTTTTATTGTGTTCAATATGCGCTTTAAACAGGTATTTTTTTTTGTAATTTTGCAAGAAAAACAAAAAAAATAAGTTTAAAACTTGGAAAATAGACTAAATAAGTCAAATAAAATTCGATAATTATTGAATATTCGATATTTAGTGTATGCATCCAGCCCTGGTCGTTTTTCGGTAAATTTTCCGAAAAAAGGGAATCTCTTGAATTTCTGTGGCACCTACGGTTTTGATCGGTTGGTTTCTAAACTAACCGTCCCCAAATCCGTCCCCGGTTTCTGTGACACCCCCAAATAAGACCATGCAGATGCAAAGAGGGTGAACTCCGAAAACTTCAGTCACACTAGAAAATAATAATATTTTTCGACTAGTAAGACTGTTGGCCGAACTGAGTACTAGGCTTTTATCTTTCTTATCAGAATACAGGAGGTTTACAAAGTAAGCTGACCAAATTGTACACTGATAGTTTTTCCTTGTCTTCCCATTTTATTGTGTTCACAGAAATTTGGTTATAAATGAAAATTCTTAGCTCCGAAGTCTTTCCTAGGTAGTACACAACTTATAGGCTTGATCGTTCCTCCCGAAGTGGATGTGGAGTTTTAATTGCACTTGACTTAGAATTAACGTCTAAAGAAATAACGTCCGACGGAATAATTGACATTGAATTTTTGTGTGTAAAACGATCTCTTTCGGGTATTTCTATATACATAACATGTTCTTATATTCCGCCATCATCTGAACTATGCAGTTTATCCTGTATTATCCGTATTATCCTGAAATATCAAACCAACCTTCGTGGTTAGCAAAGAGTTGTTACGACTTAAAAATGTAAAGTCTAGACTTTACAAGAAGCTTACAGCTTCCCGATCACAAGCTGCCTATTCTCGATACTTAAGTGCTCGGTCTGATTTGACCGTTCCTAACGCCCAGTGTTAAAAAACTATTTAGCTTGTTGCAAGACCCAGTTTACATTGGATCCAAAACAGTTTTATAATTTTGTTAACACAAAGCGTAAATCTTCAAGTTACCCATCAACACTTAAATTTGAAAATTCTGCCGCAAACACTGATCAGGCCATAACCGTTTTTTTGCACAGTTGTTTGAAACCACCTATTCAACATCAAGTCCGTCAGATTAGTCTTACCGATATGACATATAAATCAAACTTTATTTTTTGCCCGGTTATAAGTGAAAGCTCACTTCTTTTAGTTTTGCAAAGGGTCAAATCAGTCTACTCTCCGGGTCTTTACGAAGTCCCTGAATGTGTAAGTATTGCGCTAAGAATTTGTGCAGACCATTTCACAAACTTTTTACTTTGTCTTTAGAAACGTCAGATTTCCCTCATAGATGGAAGGAATCTTTTGTTATCCCGCTTCACAAAAAGGGGGGGCAAATTTAACGCATGTAATTACAGAGGTATTTCAAAGCTATCAGCTCTTTGAGAACTTTATTAAGCCTCATTTGCAACACAGTTGTAGGTCCCTTATTTCCTTTTGTCATTTGTTGTTTATTTGTGATAAATGGTTTTAGAAAAAATCGCCAGACTGATGTGGCTTTTACTGATTTCAGTAAGGCGTTTGAATCTGTAAACCATCCGATTCTAGGCCGGAAATTGGACCTTTTAGTAGAGTTTGAAAATTTTCGATGTCATAGTCATTTAAAGTAGGGAAAAATTACCATAAAAGACCGGCGAGTTCTTGGTATTTTATTCTTCTTTGTTATCATAAACGACATGAAATACTTAAAAGTAAGCGACATAGAACAAAGTTTATGGCATAAAATTGAAAATAAAAGAACCGCGAGTTCTTTGGAAGAGAAGAAATATTTGTTTTTTTAGTACCAATAACAAAGTCTTAGATTCAGCTACCAACCTTCTGTCCGCGTTTTAAAAAAAAATTTCAAGAATCCGCGAATTTATACCCTTGCATAAGAAAATGTCATTGTTCGAAGATCCTTTAATCGATTTGGACTCAAGGATCGAAAAAACAACCTCAAATTCTTCAGAAGAGGAGGAAGTCTATCATCTTTATGGAATGGTATCAATTAAAGTAGGTGAAAATTATGATATGTTGTGGCATAAGATGGAAAAAACAAGCAAAACGAAGATCGTTTCAGCGACTTGGGCCAAGGATCAAAAAAAAATCAACCGAGAATTCTTTAGAAGAGAAGAAATTTGTTCTTCTTTGGTACCAAAAAAAGGTATGGAACGAAGGTTTGTTCTATTTTGTTATATAAGAATTTCTTCATTGGTTATTTAAAAATAAATTCTTAAAAAACAGTGAATTCATGTATTTTTATACCCTTGCAGAGGATATTATGATTTCAGTCAGAAGTTTGCAACGCAGGGATCTTGATCAGCGTCACTAGACAAGTCGATCTAGGCATGTCCGTCTGTCTGTCTGTCCGTCCGTCCGTCTGTTTCTACGCAAACTAGTCTCTCAGTTTTAAAGCTATCGGGCTAAAACTTTCCCAACAGTCTTAAATCTATTGCAGGTAGTATATAAGTCGGAACGGGCCGGATCGGACAACTATATCATACAGCTCCCATATTAATAATCGGGAAAAAAATGTACAATAATTATATCTTGGGTGTTTTTGAACATTTCACCTCTGGAAATACCATTTTTATCTAATTCTGAATTTCGAATAAATTTTTATCTAAATCGGACGACTATATCAGCTATATGATATAGGAACGATAGGAAAATTAATGGGAATATAATAGGAAATAAATTATTGATTCGTTGGTTTTTATTGTATTCTCTTCTACTCTGGGATATGACTCTTTTTAAATGTTTTCGAATTTCGATTTTAATTTTAACAATATCGAACTACTATATCATATAGCTGCCATAGGAACGATCGGAAAATTAGTGATTAATAGGAATTATCTGCAAGGGTATATAAGCTTCGGCTGGCCGAAGCTAGCTTCCTTTCTTGTTTTAATTGCCTTTGATTTCCTTAAAAACATCGATATTATCGATACGATAACGATAAAGTATCGAAAATATCGTTACCGCCAAATATCAATAATTTTCAAGCTCTACCTTATAGGGTTTTCAGATGATCTTTTTCGGTGTGTCTTAAGTTATTTTAAGGGCTCAAAGGGTCATTTTTAAAAACTCTTTTTCATCCCTAATCCGAGTTACGTCCGGTGTACCATAAGGAAGTCATTTTGGTCCGTTCCTGTTTATAACTGACCTTTGTACGCAGATGGCGTTAGGTTGTGATTGCAATATAATGTTTCCGCACAAATTTTAGCTTTGCAATCTGATCTCAATGCATTTTAAACATGGTGCATGGCTAATGAATTAAATGTAAATGGCTCTAAGTGTAAAAATACCTTTTTTCGGGTCAGCCCTCACTATTCAACTTATATCGATTTAGCGTCGCTTGTGATCGGTTGTGTTTACCTTTGTGCTCCGACTTTTTGTCTTATTTTGTGACTTTTTCGACAGTGTCTTGTGTTTGTTTACTAACAAAGTGTAACATAACAATCGCGTTATTGTTTTGATAGATCTCCCAGTTAATCGGATACGTGTTATTATAACATTTCCATTAGTTTTGTTTAATATCTTGGCTTTGTTAGTGTAATTTGCACTCCCTAAATTGGCTCTTGTATTCTCTCTTGTAGTCTCTCTCTTACTCTCTCTCTCTGCCGCTCTATTATAACTGTAATTTCACTCTCCGGCCGAATTTCTTGTAGACTATTCTCATACTCTCTCTCTCGCTTGCTTTACATTGTAACTGTTTGTGCGTTAAGTTGTTGGTGCCCTACAAGCTACGCTTGTAAAAGACTTTTTCTCTCGCGCTCTTTTGTTTTCGATTTAATTCGCGATCTCGCTTTCTTATACTTTCGTCTCTTGTGTTTTTGCGGGATTGGTGAATTTGATCCCAGTGCCAAATTTACTCGAGGTATTTTTCACGCTTTCTTATTTTTCATTTTAACTCATTTTAATTAACTTAGTTTCTTATAATGGCTCTCGTCTGTTCCAAGAATAATTGTACTCTTTCAACCACACCTAAAGACCCATTCATTTGCTGTTGGCTCTGCGAAGGGATGATGCACGCTAAATGTGCAGGCTTTACCGGTAGAGTAAAAGACTACATTGAACTGCGGACTGGTCTCATGTGGACATGTGAGTCCTGCAGGGATTTGGCAGTTGAGATGGGCAGCTTTATGAGGCAGACTCGAGGCGGTCTATTGAACCTTTCACGAGTTTTTAAACAGCTCAATGACGGGTTCAATTCCGTTTGTGACCAATTTAATAAAAAAAAACTATTAACCGAGTCGCCCAAACGCAAAAAAGCTAGCTCAACGACAGTAAATGCGAATGTGGGATCCACCTTAAATCCCAACCTGGTAGCTGCAGCAGTTTCTGCTAACACAGGGGTAAGTGAACCGCCTGTGCAAACGGACACAGCTAGTTCCGGTGTAGTCCCTGGATCTGAGCCGGCGGAGTCAACCAATTCGGTGCCGACTATACCCATAGGTACAGTAGGCGCCGTATCTGTCTCTCAGCCGAGTGATAGAGGTATTTCTAAATTATCGGCAATTCCAAAAGCCTTTGAGCGTATTATCACATCTCATTTGCAACATTATGTTCCTCGCAAATATCACCATGTCAGCACGGTTTCGTTAAGCGAAGATCGACTACTACCAACCTACTTAAATTGTCATCTATTGTAATAAATGGATTTAACAATAAAATGCAGACCGACGTTATATATACAGATTTCAGTAAAGCCTTTGACTCTGTTAACCACTCTCTTCTTTTATTCAAACTAGACTTGCTTGGGTTTCAACGTAATCTTTTAACTTGGATTTCAAGCTATTTGAATGGGAGGACTCAGAGGGTTATATTTAAAAACGCTGTTTCTAAAATGATCCACGTGACATCTGGAGTGCCCCAGGTTAGTCATTTGGGAACTTTTCTGTTCACTTTGTTTATTAACGATCTTCCCTCTATCATAACAAATTCTCGTGTACTAATGTATGCTGATGATGTTAAGCTTTGTTTGACATTCAACAATATAGAATCTGGTTTCGGCCTACAATCAGACATTGATAATTTTCATAGACTTTGATAATTTTGAGAATAACCTCTTAAATTTGAACTGCCTGAAATGTAACGTAATGACCTTTCATAGGGTTTTCATAACGTTAGGGTTAGGGTTTCATAACGTTTATAAGTTATTTGCTTCAGAACTTGCCACTTGACCGTATATATTCAGTAAATGATTTAGGCGTTCTTCAGGACCCGAAGCTTAAATTTGACTGCCACATAATGCTGTCAACAAAGCTATGAGTGTTCTTGGGTTTATAAAGCGTTGGTCAAAAGAATTTGACGACCCTTATATAACCAAATTATTATTTACCTCCCTTGTCCGTCCTATATTGGAATATTGTTCTTCGGTTTGGAGCCCACAATACCAAGTGCACATTGACCGTATAGAGTCGGTACAAAAAAAAATTTCTTCTTTTTGCCCTTAGTAGTTTGAACTGGGATCAAAACATAAGGCTACCTTCCTATCAGAGTAGATTATTATTGCTTAATTTACCGACACTTGAAATTGTAGTAAAATGCTTGGTACTATTTTTATGCATAATCTTATAAGAGGTGATATTGATTCTGTAGAACTGGTAAGCCGCCTAACTTTTAATGTTCCCGTTAGACTAACACGTAATTATTATCCTCTTAATTTGCCACGATGTACATCAAATTTTAGTTTGCACAAGCCCTTTCGCATTCTATGTAATAATTATAACAACCTTTATTATTTAATTTGCATTTCAACTTCTATCCCGGTATTAAAAACTAATATTTTAACTCATTTGCTTCACTCCTAATTGCATCTTAATTTTTATTATGTGTCCCGTCATTATTTTTTCTTTATGTATTCTTTCTCGCGAACTCGTATTTCTGCCCAAATTGATAATAGGGCCCCGCGCGTAACAAGCACGTGCTTGGTGTCGTTGGGCCACTTGTTTGTACTTCTCGTAGTGCATCTACGTCCATATATATATTATACTTTGAGCGGTTGTTTTTTAGATAGAATAATGCATGCTGACGACCTTGGACCTTGGCGTACTTGCATTTATCAAAAGGTGGTCGAAGGAATTCGATGATCCCTATGTCACAAAGACCTTGTTTATTTTATTATTAATACGACCATTTCTTGAGTAATGCGCTCCTGTTTGGAGTCCCCAATATGGTGTGCATATAGACCGAATTGAGTCTGTGCAAAAAACTTTTTAATATCTGCCTTCCGGGGACTTAACTGGGATACACGCCTAATACTGTTATCCTACTCTAGTAGACTACTTCTAATTAACTTACCATCATTAGCTTACCGTAGAACTATGCTTGGTATCACGTTTATTAGGAATCTTATTCATGGTGATGTGGAGAGTCCCGAGTTACTGGGTCACCTGGATTTTAATGTACCAAATAGATTCACTAGAAACTATATTCCTCTAGTTTTAAATCATACTTATTAGTTAGTTAATTAGTTTTACTTTAGGAATCTTATTCATGGTGATGTGGAGAGTCCCGAGTTACTGGGTCACCTGGATTTTAATGTACCAAATAGATTCACTAGAAACTATATTCCTCTAGTTTTAAATCATACTTATTAGTTAGTTAATTAGTTTTACTTTATGTATCTTGTCACAAGATTCTTGTGTCTTCGTCTCTTGACCTACATGCTGGTCTTATTTGTATGGTCTAATTGTCTTTTTCTTTGTCCGCGATTTCGTTTACTCGCCCAAAACGGTGTAGGGCTCCGTGCGTAACAAGCATAGCTTGGTTTCGTAAGGGCCACTTGTTTATACTGACCATAGTGCATCAATGTCCAAGAAAAATACGAACCTGTTAATAATGCTTATATTAAATTGTCAAAAATAAAGTGATCAAGGTGCCACGCCCCCTATAACGCCCACAAAATGCAAAGAGCTGTAGCGCCCACAGTTTTGTGTATAAACAGTACCAATTGCTGCTGGTGCTGGAAAAAAATGCCAGCTATAAAAGGGCGCCGAATTTAAATAAATTAACTGATCACTCTAATTCCCAATATGTTAATGCAAAATACAAAATATTTGAAATGGGGCGCGAGAAATAAACATACAGGAAGGCATATTTATATTAATGTTTTTAAGCTGAGTAAAGGGTATTTAATAGTCGAGGCACTCGACTATAGCGTTTTTTCTTCTTTTTTATCAAATCAAGAGAGAATGCTCTAGTTTTATACAGAGCTTGCAAGTATCGGTCAACCTTTTCAAAGTGTTCGAGAAAAACCTGTCATTTACAAACACCTTGAGAACTGGGAGTGAGCTAAAACATTCAAAGGGCTTTTGATTAATAGCTGTTACGCTCAGAGCAAAACCCTTAGGGTTCCTTCGTTTTCGGTTTCTACTGACGTCTTTGCTTGGTCTGTTAGAGAAAACGGTCTTTTGTGAATGTATGCGTGTGTGTAAACTGTTCAGTAATGCTTCAGTCGTAACATTGGCTTTTGCTTATTAAAATTTAAAAAGGTAATGGAAAATCCGTAATGTGTATTTTCTAAAGCTGAATCTGTAAGATTAGCGCATTTACCATTAAATTCCAATATTCTACATATTTTAATAATTTAAAATTTCAAAACTCCACTTTTGGTGTATCTTTCTCATGTAGTAATTAATAACCAAATCCAAGTAATAAGAAGAATATTTTTTTAGCTGCAAGAAAAAGTATAGCTTTTTAACAGGTTAAACCTCCTTAAGCAGTTTAAAATGTTGTTTATGTAGCTTTAAATCAATTCCTAACTATCTAAGAATATCTTTACAACATTACCTGATTATATTCCCAATATTTCAAAAGATTTGACAAAACGAAAAAGTAAAAATGTAGTTTTATTGTGTTTATCAATGTAGAAGAATTTTTTTTAATCGTTAAAAAGTTATGCCCGATCAAAGTTTTATATCTCCATCTCCCTCGCACTCCCTTTAGCTGAGTAATGGGTATCTGATAGTCGGGGCACCCGACTATAGCGTTCTCTGCCTTTTATAGCTCATTTGAAAGGTTATTCGTTTCTTTGTGGCATTTCTTATTAAAGAGAAATCCCTATAAATTACAACAAACAAAAATATAACAGCTATCCTAATGCGGTTATTCCACGACATTGTTCGGCTCATTCATTAGAGCCAGTTATGCTATAACCTGCAACTGGCTCCTCCACCAAGGGTACGAGAAATTGTTTGAGCCCGAAACTCACAACAAACGCATGTCGATCCCGTGATTATTATGAAACTTGAAAACGTTCATGAAAAAATCACCCTTCTACGCAAAATTGGGTTATACCGTCGCGAGCATAAAAAACACCTAAGCTTGCACTTATTGGGTTTCAACTCTGATGCTGTAATTTATGTTAATGAGCAACTTTTAAGAGAGAACTACCGAATTTTCAAAGAAGCCATGCGGATGAAAAAACAAAAAGTTCTCTCAGCCGTGTTTACTCGGCGCGGCCTTGCTGCAATGAAAGCGAGGGCGTTCACTGCATCGAGCGCATTGAGGAGCTTTTGTCTCTTACACCCCAAAAAAAGTCTTCAGATCTCCCCCTCTCTTCAACCGCCTCTCCCAATGCCTCTTCAGCTGGACCGGATGGCGCTGCAGGTGTTTCAAATAGTTTTCGCTCTTAAATTAGCAAACACAGCACTCTTAATTAAGATAGGTTTAGTATTAGTTTCTTATCTGAAAATCTACTTTTATTTTAATGTCATTCCTTTAAATATTGAGTTTGCGCCTCCAATAACCTTTTATTTTTTCAATGCAGGATGAGACAAGTAGTTCCATAACTGGTGCCCTGATAAAAACTATAAGTAATTACCGAAAGGGTCTAAAAGTCGTTCACCTAAATGCACAAAGCTTACTTAATAAAATCGATGAGTTCAGATTCATTTTTTCCCAGTCAAATGTAGATGTGATATGTGTGCCCGAGACGTGGTTTTTGCCTGATTTATGTGATTTGTCAATTGTTTGTGATGGTTATGTTGTTTATCGTTCTGATCGTATTGGTGGTGTAGCTATATATGTCAATTCAAAATTAAAATGTAGTGTTAAATGTAAACAACCAAGTGAATGTCCGATAGAATAAATTTTTTTAGAAATTACAAATAGAGTATATGGGAAACTTCTTCTCGGCTGCATATACAGACCCAACCGTACCATCGACTAGGAGCCAATACTCAGCGTTATCGCAGATATTTCACTGTTGTACTCGGACGTCATACTCGCTACACTATGCAGCATCGAAAATTTACCTCGATGGATGCTATATTTTTGGATTCGTTACGAATTCCCAAGTTAAACTGCGTTTTCCAAAAAGTTCCCCGACGCAAGGATTCTTAGCAAAAGGACCTTAAAGTTCGAAAAATGCTGAAATTGGCCAACACTTTTCTTATCCAATAAGTCTAATAGTACAATTATAATCAATACAATATTACCAGGAGAAGATAAATTACAACAACAAACCTTTCAAAACACATGGCGGCAACACTACTACTATTTTGACCGCAGCTGTATGCTTTCATGTTTTTTGACTATGTTTTCTAAAATTTGTTTCTCCCCTAATAAAAATCCTAAAATTATTCTAAGTATGGGGTTTGAAAGATAAAGAGTGTATCTTTTAAAAAACTTTAACATCGAATCAAACCATGAATCCGTTTGCCTCTGAGAGCTCCGGAAAGTTGGCCAATTTCAGCATTTTTCGAACTTTGAGGTCCTTTTGCTAAGAATCCTTGCGTCGGGGAACTTTTTGAAAATCGCAGTTTAACTTGGGAATTCGTAACGAATCCAAAAATATAGCATCCATCGAGGTAAATTTAAAAAGCATTAAAAATGCTGCACAGTGTTATTATTAATTATTGCCGCCCTGTGTTTTCAAAAGTTTGTTGTTGTAACTTTTCTTATCCAACTACTCTAATAATACGATTATAATCAATACAATATTACCAAAAGAAGATCAATTTAGGGGAGTGTAGGGTAAGGTGACGAACGATTCGTTTTTTGAATGTAACTTTTCTAAAAATCAATATTTTTCAAAAGTGTAAACGCAGAAAGTTGCTTACATCTACTGAGCATATTTTTGTAAAATTTGGATTCGAAATTCCAACACAGCCAAATCCCACAGCGTTCGGCGTGAACCCTTATTTTTTTTCACTTTCAAAAGTTGTAGGGTAATGTGACGAACGATTTGTTCTTTAATGTAACTTTCCCAAAAATCAATATTTTTTAAAAGTGTAAAAGCAGAAAGTTTTTATCATCTATTGAGCATATTTCTGTAAAATTTGGATTCAAAATTTCAACGTAGCCAAATTCCACAGCGTTTGGCGTAAACCATCGTTTTTACAAAAAAAAATATATTTTTTATACCCGTTACTCGTAGAGTAAAAGGGTATATTGTATTCGTGCAAAAGTATGTAACAGCTAGAAGGAAGCGTTTCCGACCCCATAAAGTATATATATTCTTGATCAGGGTCACTAGCCGAGTCGATCTAGCCATGTCTGTCTGTCCGTCTGTCCGTCTGTCTGTCCGTCTGTATGAACGCTGAGATCTCGGAAACTATAAAAGCTAGAGGTATGGTATTTGGCATGAAGAATCTTGGAGTTTCTACGCAGCGCAAGTTTGTTTCCAGAAGGTGCCACGCCCCCTCTAACGCCCACAATAGTTAATAAACGATTTTCAAAATTTAAATATTTCGGATAAGTAAAAATGCAGTTTTGTTGTGCTTATCAATACCTATCGAAATGTAGAAGAAATTTTTTAAATCGGACCATTAGTTAAAAAGTTATAGCTGATCAAAGTTTATATCTCCATCTCCCTCGCACTCGCTTTAGCCGAGTGACGGGTATTAGATAGTCGGGACAGCAACCCGACTATAGCGTTCTCTCTTGTTTTTATATATAATATACGGAAAAGTTATTTTCGATACGAAAAAGAAAGAATTGATAAAATAATGCCCAAACTTACTAAAAAAAAGAAATTGGTCAAAGTGCAATTGTTATACCCGTTACTCGTAGAGTAAAAGGGTATATTGTATTCGTGCAAAAGTATGTAACAGGGAGAAGGAAGCGTTTCAGGGTCACTAGCCGAGTCGATATAGCCATGTTCGTCTGTCCGTCTGTCTGTCTGTATGAACGCTGTGATCTCGGAAACTACAAAAGCTAGAAAGTTGGGATTACCAACACATATTCTTGGGCTTCCTACGCAGCGCAAGTTTATTTCAGCCGAGCGCCACGCCCCCTCTAACGCCCACAATCACCGATAATCGCCCACAAACGATACTAAAATGTGTCTGGCGCCCACATTTTTAAAGATTTTGGATAAGTATAAATGCAATTCTGTTGTGTTTAGTTATACCTATCGAAATGTAGAAGAAATTTTTTAAATCGGACCATTCGTTAAAAAGTTATACCTGATCAAAGTTTATATCTCCATCTCCCTCGCACTCCCTTTAGCCGAGTGACGGGTATTAGATAGTCGGGATAGTCTTGTTTTTTAAATAAAATTAAACTGACGCCACTATTAAAAACAATACAAAACAACAATAAAACTGCAGTAGTAAAATTTATCTGATATTATTATATTTTTTTTACACATAATCAACGATAACAATTAAAATTCTTGAATAAAAAAAGTTCGTCACGATACCCTGCAAGGTAGACTTGGAGCAAAAGGGGTGTCACTCTCAAACGGCGCAAAAGAAAAAAACGCGAGGTACTTCTTATTAATATTACTGTAAATACATTGTCGACACGATAAGGGGAGACGACTACATTTATTTGGAATTTTTATCGTGACGTCATATATGAGATTCGACGAGTTCGTCACATTACCCTACACTCCCCTATTTAAATTTATTTATTTAACAGTAGTCTTTTAGAAACCTCTTCAGGTGACTGTTAACTTAAAAGGGTCTCACCGAATGGTTACTGAAAGACCAACTGATTTGTTGGGTTGAGTCGAACGGTCGGACTGAAACCGGCAAGCAAAACGAAAAAAGATTTTGTGAGCAACATTATTTTTAATTTTGTCGAGAGTCAAACTGCCTTAGAAAAATCGGTTGACAGTTATTTGCAAGCTCTGGTTTATCACTATGGATGGCAGTCCATGTAGTGACGAAGCGCACAAGGAGAGTGTGCGAAGGCGACTACTATTATATAGCCGCAAAATTGAAAGTCTGCTGTGATAGTCCGATCGTAATGAGTAATACACCAAATTAAAGATATTGCTAAAACTTAAAGGAATGCATACCACGACCTCAAGAAAATCAATTGGTTTGGGAGAGAGAGCGGTGAAAGTGAAAAAGTGAACATTTCGAAATTTTGAGCTGTTGGGGCCGGTGGGGATAAATGCCCCCTCGCAATGTTTCATTTATTTTCCTATTGAAAATACCCGTCGAATGAGGGGTCATATGATAAAATCCGACGCTCCGTTCAAAAATGATAGGCAAAAGAAGATTTTCTTCTTCTTCTCAAAATGAAAATTTAATTCTGTTTGTCAGTTTGTCAGTTTGTCCAAAACATGGTTTTAAAGTCCTGAAAATTTGATATGATGTTCAACAGCTCGATATAAGAAACTTTAGTTCTACCACTTTTGGAAAAAAGCGCTAGTTTAGCGGGAAAACAGCTATAAATAGCTAAATTTCGTAAGCCCATATCTTGCGAAATACTTAAGCTACAGACTTGTGCTATACCTCATATTAAAGGTATTTTGAAGTTCAATAAAAGCTTACTTAACGCTATTTATGTATATGCAATAGTTAACAATTTATGCACAAAACCATTTCTTTTTTAAACTTTATTTTTAACGTTTTTTTTTATTTTTCTCAAAAACGGCTCTAACGATTTTCTTTAAAACTTTAAACTATATAGCTTTCTAAAATTTTCTCATTCGGCACGCTGCAATAAAAAAACCTGTGAGGAGTGAAGAAGAAAAAGTCTGGAATAGTTAGCTAAGGCGGCCGAATCAGAAAATTTTAGAAAGTGTATGTAATGAGGAATGTAATAATTTTTCGTCACAAATGTTGATATCAGAACTTTTGTATGTTGAAGGTGCGATCGTCACTATTTTTTTACCTCGCTAAGAGGTGTTTTTATTTGATATCAAATTAAAAGAGAACAAAGCTACTTGCGCCATCTAGCGGCTGTTTCGATTTTTGCTAAATGATCGGATTTTAAAAAATCGAATTCATACTTTTCCTTAATCTTTAAAGATGTGAGCGCCAGACACATCCTTTAAGGCGATTGTGGGCGTTAGAGTCGATGTGGCGCTCGGCTAACGCAAACTGGCGCTGCGTAGGAAGCCTAAGAAAATGTGTGTGCGCCCCCGTTTTTAAAGTTTTTGTTTAATTACACTGTGTTACAAAAGAAACCCTTTATCTATGGTTCTTCTGGGATAATTTTTCCATTCTGTATTTAAATTCTGGGTCGGTACTTTTACGGGTTTTCCTAGCTCCAAAATCAGCTTGAGATTCTGGTAACGGTTTTAGATTAGATTTAGAAAATTAGATTTCATAGCAACAAAGCTAATTATACCCGTTACTCGTAGAGTAAAAGGGTATATTGTATTCGTGCAAAAGTATGTAACAGGTAGAAGGAAGCGTTTCCGACCCTATAAAGTATATATATTCTTGATCAGGATCACTAGCCGAGTCGATCTAGCCATGTCTGTCTGTCCGTCTGTCCGTCTGTCTGTCTGTCTGTCTGTCTGTCTGTCTGTCTGTCTGTCTGTCTGTCTGTCTGTCTGTCTGTCTGTCTGTCTGTCTGTCTGTCTGTCTGTCTGTCTGTCTGTCTGTCTGTCTGTATGAACGCTGAGATCTCGGAAACTATAAAAGCTAGGAGATTGACATTTTGCATGCAGATTCTACGAGCTCCTACGCAGCGCAAGTTTGTTTCAAAATGGTGCCACGCCCCTTCTAACGCCCACAATAGCTTATAACCGATTTTAAAAATTTAAATATTTCGGAAAAGTAAAAATGCAGTTTTGTTGTGTTTATCAATACCTATCGAAATGTAGAAGAAAGTTTTTAAATCGGACCATTCGTTTAAAACTTATGCCTGATCAAAGTTTTTATATCCCTCGCACTCCCTTTAGCTGAGTTACGTTTATTAGATAGTCGGGACACCAACCCGACTACAGTGCTCGCACTCCCTTTAGCTGAGTGACGTTTATTAGATAGTCGGGACACCAACCCGACTACAGTGCTCGCACTCCCTTTAGCTGAGTGACGGGTATTAGATAGTCGGGACACCAACCCGACTATAGCGTTCTCTCTTGTTTTTGATCATAAAAAATTCAAAAACTAAAAATCGTAACACCCAGAGGGCGAAGCGAAATGTAAAAACAAAATTTCTCATATTTTGGGTGAACACTTGTAGTTATTAAACATTTTAAATAGTAACTAGAAATAAAAAATGCGTTTGAAAGTTCATGTTATCCCTTGAGCGCTCTGCTGAGCATTCCTTTCTAGCACTGTAACTCCCAACGACATTGAACTTTAAAAAATCGCTCTGACCACATATTTTACGTATATTACAAATGCGTTTTATAAAAACAATTTTTTGGTATAACCCCCTTAAATTATATAAGTTTTACGATTTTTATCTAAGTGTACGCTTTTGAACTGATTATTTAGCTAGAGATCCATTTTCTTGATGCTAAATAAGAAAACGTAACACCATTCATAAATAATAATCACGCTACGTATATGTAATTCAGCATCTAAGCAAAAGACAGCTGATAGGTATTTCCCAAAAGACGAGCCAAGCTGCGGAACCTCAACAAAACCTTAAACTGGTTTTGCCTTAAGGTACTTATTGATTTTTGGTTTTCGCTTAGATCAGAAGACCGGCCAAAAACAATACAACAGCTGAGCGGGAATCTCAGTACGTGAGACCCTCTCTGGCCCTCTCCCATTGCCGCTCTTGCTTAGTGCATTCTCTAAATGATAATACTAAACATTGAACGTCGCCCGTGCTTGTATTCATAAGCGAGCAATGCTTGCGAACGGACGCCAACGCGCTACAAGATAAAGATAACTCGATAAAAAGTACATTTACACGTACGTACAAGGAGCTGCAGCAGCAAGAGCCAACAAAAGTTTTTAAGTGCCGCGGCTACAAAAAATATAAAGTGTAAAGTGTTTGATAAGAAAATATTAACTCCAATCTGTTTTTTTTACAATATTTATAAAAAATAAACACCATCAGCGAATATGAAGGAGTTCGGCAAACTGTTTGCGGGACGCTATAGTGCAGTTTGTGTAAGCGATGAGGAGGCCAGCAGTCAGCGGCAATCGATGGTATCGGCTGGATTTGGAATAGGCTCGAGACCTAACGTAGATCCTGCGGTGTTATGTGCTGCTCAGGTCGCACTTCATCGCATTCAGCGTCGCAAGAGTCTTAGGGCGAATCGCTCGATGAAGTCGTTTGACATATTGGGAAGCTTTTTTAACAAGCCAAACCAAGGCAACCACAATCGAGTTCCTACGCGTAAGTTAAAGCAGGTACATGTGGTCAAAAATTTAAGAACAATTTTGGTAAACATGCCACATCCAGTAGCAGATGTAATCATATTATCTATCGTAACTGATTTTAACTTTTATGTTGAATTTATTTATAGCAATCAACTCAATCTTTAAAATTACTTCATTGACATTGTTTTAATCGCTATTGCTTTCCACATACGAAACAGTGGATAAACCACTCAAAAGCCATCATAGCACTTTATGCTTGTTGTTGCTTTTATTTGTAAAAATCGACAATAAATAAAGTCAAAAGCTATGTCGGCAATGACATAGTTTGGATTAGAGTTTTCTCGAACTATCTTGTCAAACCACAAAAAAACGGTGAACAAATTATATCAATTACTAATGGATTCCATTCGACCCTGAACTTGACCATAAAGCAAACTCAAACAACCAGAAACTGAAATACATTTTACTTTCCATATATGAGTCGTGAGACAAGTACGGGTTTTAAATTTCATGAGATCGTTTGACTTACTGTTGCATATGCTGAGGAGGGCGACAACGATCATAGGTGGCCTTAAATTGCAACTGACGACATAGCTTGTGTGGTGTAAGTTAAAGGGATACTAAAACTCAAATTTTATCAAACTCCTAAAAAAACGTCTTTCAGTACCAATTATTTAGTAACGACCTTATTTCAGGTCAGCGTAAGTCGAAATTATCTAACTAGAATTTTTCTTTACCTCAAAGCAAATAATTAACTTCTATATGTCAAATTTTTTCAGAATAACATTTTTGCTTTTTACAGCGTAAACTAGTTTGAGTTTTAAAGAAGATTGGGCATCAAATTGCTTAGATGTCATTCTACAGAATGACAAAATTTATTTTTTATATGTAGGGGAGAGGTCTGTAAGTTGGGACGGCCTGTAAATTGGGTAACCCCCTTTTCTCAAAACTTTTCCACTAACAACATTTTTTTTTATTTTTTAAGGGGTTTTTAGTAACAAAACTTTTAAGCTGTGACACTCGTGTACGATTTTTCATTAAAAAAGTTTATTTTCACTTTTTTCCAAATTTTATAAAAAATTAATAACGTGCTTAAATAAAAATGGTAAAAGGTTTAAAAGATATGTAATTAAACTGTTTGCAAATTTAAAAGAAAATCAAATTAATTTAACAGATAGAAAAAAAGTTATTAATTTTTTCCCGAAACAACCCATTTTGTGTAAGTTGGGACACTTTGAGCGTGTAAGTTGAGGCACCTAATTTGCATACAAAAAGGCCTTAGCCCGACAGAGGTCGCTTTCTGCCCAGTACATTTTTTTGCAAACGGGAAAATGTGATCGTTCAAAGAGCCTTTTAGTTTTAATTGTTATTTGGTTAATTAAAAATGGACGAACTAAAATTGATTAAAATAATATAAATAAATATTTGTTTTGATTACTTTTGGTGTGAGTTTTATTGACTTTAAAAAGTGTCCCAACATACAGGCCACTTTAAAAAAAAACAAGAGAGAACGCTACAGTCGGGTGCCCCGACTATCAGATACCCGTTACTCAGCTAAAGGGAGTGCGAGGGAGATGGAGATATAAACTTTGATGAGCCATAACTTTTTAACGAATGGTCCGATTTAAAAAATGTCTTCTACATTTCGATAGGTATTGAAAAGCACAACAAAACTGCGTCTTTACTTTTCCGAAATATTTAAATTTTTAAAATCGTATATAAGCTATTGTGGGCGTTAGAGGGGGCACCTTCTTGAAACAAACTTGCGCTGCGATGAACTCCAAGAATCTTCATGCCAAATACCAATCCTCTAGCATTTATAGTTTCCGAGATCTCAGCGTTCATACGGACGGACAGACAGACGGGCAGACAGACATGGCTAGATCGACTCGGCTAGTGATCCTGATCAAGAATATATATACTTTATAGGGTATGCTTCCTTTTAGTTGTTACATACTTTTGCACGAATACAATATACCCTTTTACTCTACGAGTAACGGGTATAAAAACGAATTTTGGGGCACTTTGGAGTCGTTTAATGTTCTAATTGTAGCGCACACGCGACGCCACAATATTTTACGAATTTATCTGATTTTTAAAATTTTTACATCAATTCGTTCTGGGTGAATTTTCCTACTGGCCGTTTTTTAAACCACATACGGCGCACAGTGGCGCCTTGGGCCTAAAAACGTGCAATAAATCACTTTTTCGACTTTGTCCTAGAAAGTTGCGATACCAATACCAATCGACAGGTAATTGATCCACTATTACAAATATGTAACCCTTTTTCAAATCAAACAATTTTTGTAAAATATATGCATTTTCAAAGTTGAACAATTTTTCACTTAAAAAAACACACTTCCGGGGTATATCTTAAAAACTAGGTATCGAATCGCTTTGCTTCTTTTTTCCACTGATTGGTGTGTTAGTTAAGAGTAAAAAAAGTAAAACAAATTGCAGTTTGCCAGCCGCATCTCTTAGTTATGCCTTATTTGCGAAACGTCAATTTTTTCCACATTTTCCAACTTTGATGGAAAAATAAAAAAATTTATATCATATTATATTTTTTATACTTCCGTAAAACGTTATTTGGACTTTCTTCTTGATATTAGGAAAGTTGTAGCTGGGTCCGCGTGCGTCCGCGGTTTTAAGAGACAAAAAAAGTCATGGTCCCAAAAATTGCATATGGCGCAACCTTGTGAAAGATTTGTCCAAAACATTGTTTTAAAGTCCTAAAAATTTGATATGATGTTCAACAGCTCGATATAAGAAACTTTAGTTCTACCACTTATGGAAAAACCCGCTAGTTTAGCGGAAAAACAGCTATAAAGAGCTAAAATACTGAAGGCCGTAACTTCTATACTACTAAAGCTTCAAATGCTTTAAGCGCCTTCTATACGTAATTTGTGTAAATGTAATATTTAAAAAGATATGCACAAAACAAATTATTTTTAAACTTTTTTTTTACTTATTTTTATTTTTCTCAAAAACGGTTTTAAAGATTTCCTTTAAAACTTCAAACTGTATAGCCCTTTTTGTATACATCATGTTACTGTAAAAAATCACGTTTAAAAGTTATTCAGAAACGAAAATAGCCACTTTTGCCAGCTCAAAACAACTAAGCATTCAATTTAGTATGTGTGAATCCAAACTGTATTTTAGGGTCATGGGATCACAACCTTGTCACAGAGTTAGAATCTAGTAATTTTAGTCCAGAAATGTTAAGTCTATTGGATTTACCAGGTTTACCAAATTGTGACCATTATTTCAAAAAACATGAAACATATAAAAAAATTTTTTTTTTAAAACCCCAAATTTTTTTTTTTTAAATAATTTTTAAAAATTACAACATAAAAAAAGGAACTAAAAAAACATAAACTTTTTAGAAAAAGTTTTTTTTTGTTGGAAAAAAATGGATTTATTTTTAAATTCTGACTTTGCCGATTTGTAAGTACGCCTCTGCCACGCCCACTCCCTGTCTTAAGCAATAATTTGAAAGGTGGATCAATTATCTATCATTTGCCGCTTACATCATTCAATTATCTTCACTGGTTCAAAAGTTATGATTTATTACCAAAAAAAAGTCAAAAGGCGCCACTGTGCTGCGTTCTTCTAGCTTAGCTCGCGTTTGAATATTATCGAATTTAAAGATTTGGTGAAAAAATTGATTTGGTGAAAAATTGAATGCAATATATCTTAAGCCGATTCGAGTTTTAGGTACGAGTCCTCAAAATTATTTTAGGTAAAGACATTGAAAGGTTCAACAAGTTATTAAATTTGTATGAAACAGTGAATAAAAAATGTAGACACAAAAATGTAAATAAAATAAAAATAAATCCCCGACATTTTGAAGTCTATCTCAAGATAGGTATCGGTATCTTTAATCCTTAGGTTAATACCTATAAATAATATGGTATAATAATCTGGAATACATACAAATAAAATTTCATTCGGCACTTAAGATATAGTCAATTTTTAATTGAAACGCCATATGGGATTGAGATTGTATTGATGAGAACTTTCAGGTTTTGAAATCCAAAATGCAGTTACATTTCAAAACCGTAAAAATGTTGCACAGTGTTATTGTAACTCAATTTTTTCCACTTTTTTTTGCCATTTTGGCGTAGTCCTATAATTTTCGGGCACTCCAAAGTTCCCGTACACGCGCAATGTAAGTAAGCGAATTGAGCGACTTACTAGTAAACCATGGCTAGTTAGGATTTGAAGCTGTCTAACACATGATAGTCTGACAAACAAAAAAAATGAAATAAGTCCCCAAAAATTAATTTCTAATTTTGGGTACATGAACAATTTCTTCCATAACAAGAGAGAACGCTATAGTCGGGTTGGTGTCCCGACTATCTAATACCCGTCACTCGACTAAAGGGAGTGCGAGGGAGATGGAGATATAAACTTTGATCAGGCCTAACTTTTTAACGAATGGTCCGATTTAAAAAATTTCATCTACATTTCGATAGGTATAACTAAACACAACAGAATTGCATTTATACTTATCCAAAATCTTTAAAAATGTGTGCGCCAGACACATTTTAGTATAGTTTGTGGGCGATTATGGGTGATTGTGGGCGTTAGAGGGGGCGTGGCGCTCGGCTGAAATAAACTTGCGCTGCGTAGGAAGCCCAAGCATATGTGTTGGTAATCCCAACTAGCTTTTGTAGTTTCCGAGATCACAGCGTTCATACAGACAGACAGACGGACATGGCTAGATCGACTCGGCTAGTGATCCTGATCAAGAATATATATACTTTATGGGGTCGGAAACGCTTCCTTCTAGCTGTTACATACTTTTGCACGAATACAATATACCCTTTTACTCTACGAGTAACGGGTATAAAAATGAAATAACACCTAAAAATTACATATAAAATCGTTGTTATTGTACCCATAATAATCTTTTCTGACTTTTTTCATTTTTTTTGTTGTTTTACTTTTTTCTTTAGGATTTAGGGGAGAAAGGGGCATTAATAGGGGGAAAGATTTGTTAGACATAGCAGCTATAAATAAAGAGCCATTGGAATGAGACTGGTATCATCGGAAAGGCTGTTCTTTTGGCTATAACTTTTTTCTACATCATTTTGAAGTAAATTGCAATGCGTTCGAGGAACGTTGCAAAGTGTCAATATACTTTTTAAACTGGTCTAGCCCCAATACTGGGGTAATAACAGTCCGAAACTTACTTTCGCTGTTAACGGTATAGGGTAAAAAAAATCATTTTGATAACATTGGACTATTTGGACACTAATCTAAAATAGAATAGAATTTTGTAGTTTTTTTTCAACCCTTTCCCATGATATAAAAATGCGGTTATAGGTTTTTGATGGGTCGGACCGCATTTATGTCAGTTTAATTTGGATTTTTTGTAATCTAAAGAATATTATATTGTATTATATTACTCAGCGGTGTTAACCTTTTTTTTTGGACGTCCCCGACCGCGTTTTGAACCGCTTGATTTATCACATATTGCCTTCCACTGTTGCAGCCCCAGGCTCTGTCTGTTTGTTTATTTTGCAAAATAACACCAGGAATGGCGAGCCAAAAAAAAATGAAAAACACGTACACATTTGGAACGAAATTTGGCTTCAGAAAATAAATATTTCAAAAAATCTCGCGAGCGACCAATATCCAATAAAGTGTCCCGAACAGAATGAGACGATTTTAAGGAATTTGACATTGACGGAAATTGGTTCGTAATTTCTTCAACTGATGGCGCTTTTAGCTCAAATTTTTAATGCAGCCCTCTGGTGTTCTAAGGAACCTTCAGTAAACACGGCGCGCCATTTAAAAGAGCCGTTTGGCCCTTATGGCCACATACTATTGATGCCCTTGGACTATTTGAGCCCCCTTCTCATCTACTATGCAGAGCCACTAACTTATAGCTCTTCAAAGTAACGTGTGAAAATTTATAATTTTTAAAAAATCGTTTTTAAAAAAAAGTTATTTAACGCCATACAAATTGACGATGGTGATTTTTTGCGAAAGTAAGAAATAGATTTTTATACCCTTGCAGAGGGTATTATGATTTCAGTCAGAAGTTTGCAACGCAGTGAAGGAGACGTTTCCGACCCTATAAAGTATATATATTCTTGATCAGCATCACTAGACAAGTCGATCTAGCCATATCCGTCTGTCCGTCTGTTTCTACGCAAACTAGTCTCTCAGTTTTAAAGCTATCGGGCTAAAACTTTCCCAAAAGTCTTATATCTGTTGCAGGTAGTATATAAGTCGGAACGAGCCGGATCGGACAACTATATCATATAACTCCCTAGGAATAATCGGGGAACAAAATGAAAAAAATTATATCTTGGCTATTTTTGAACCTATAACCTCCTACTTTTGGAAATGCCATTTTTTATCTAATTCTGAATTTCGAATAAAATTGATTCAAAATCGGACGACTATATCATATAGCTGCAATAGGAACGATCGGAAAATTAATGGGAATATAATAGGAAATAAATTATTGCTTCGTTGGTTTTTATCGTATTCTCTTCTACTCTGGGATATGACTTATTTTTAAATGTTTTCGAATTTCGATTTTAATTTTATCAATATCGAACTACTATATCTGCAAGGGTATACAAGCTTCGGCTGGCCGAAGCTAGCTTCCTGTCTGGTTTAGATTAAAATTAACTATTTTCACTTTTTGCAATGCAATGTTATACCGATGTGACCGCGCATCATATATTTGATTATACCAACATTCCGAAGAAAGTCATAATTTCGTTGTAACTTAAGGTCATACTTAGCCCGCGAATAAATATATTTCGTTTAAATAATATTTTTCAAGGACCGCAATCATTAAAGGTTACGTATATTATAGGTATATTACGTATTTTTCGCCAATTCAATTTCATGTTAAGTGTTATCAATACTACCAACACGAATTTTTATTGTTTAACATCACATAAAAATGGCTTAAATTAATGGCAATTCTTTATAAATTTGATCAAACATTTTGATCGTCTGGTCGTGTCTTTACTCTACAATTTTTTTTAATTTCATAATTTGTGAGAAGTTGGTTTTTAGTGTACTGGAAATCCTATTTTTTACCAGGCAGAGGAGGGAGTAGATAATTTCGGAGCGCTAAATGGGGTGGGTTTCTGAATAGCATCAATTTCAGGCCACTTATGCGCTGTGTGATTTCTGTGTCACCCCGATTATAATATTTTTTAACAACAAAAACACTACTTCAATCCTATGACTTACACCAAAGCCAAAAGTCTTGTTCTCGCATTTTTCTTAACTTGCTAGTATTTTTAAAATACGCAGACAAAATATTAATCATTTTTAATCAAATAAATTTATGGTTTTAATTTATATTAGTCAATAACAAAACTCGTCGTGCCACACGGCATGAATAAGATTGTGTGCCAATTTGATTTCAAATCCATGTTAAGCGACCCCAAAGCTACAACCTGGATATCGTAAAATATTCATAAATATTTAAGAAATAAAATAAATAATAATAATTAAGATGATAAAATTAAAAAAAAAATGGTAGTGGCCAGACGATCAAATTGTTTGATCGAATTTATTGCCACTGCCATTAACTTCAGCCATTTTTAGGTGTTGTTAAAAAATAAAAATTCGTGTTGGTAGTATTGATAACACTTAACATGAAATTGAATTGGCTTTTTTTGGTGAAAAATGATACACGACTCTCACAGCTTAAATTTGGTTTGAGCGTGGCTTATAAAGATTTACCTAACAGTTTTGTCACTAAAAAGCACTACAAAACAAGAACGGAAGCTAGCTTCGGCCAGCCGAAGCCTATATACCCTTGCAGATAATTCCTATTAATCACTAATATTCCGATCGTTTCTATGGCAGCTATATGATATAGTAGTTCGATATTGATCAAATTAAAATCGAAATTCGAAAGCATTTAAAAAGAGTCATGTTCCAGAGTAGAAGAGAATACAATAAAAGTCAACGAAGCAATAATTTATTTCCTATTATATTCCCATTAATTTTCCGATCGTTCCAATGGCAGCTATATGATATAGTCGTCCGATTTTGAATCAATTTTATTCGAAATTCAGAATTAGATAAAAAATGACATTTCCAAAAGTAGGAGGTTCTAGGTTCAAAAACACCCAAGATATAATTTTTTTACATTTTTTTACCCGATTATTCCTATGGGAGCTATATGATATAGTTGTCCGATCCGGCTCGTTCCGACTTATATACTACCTGCAATAGATAGACTTTGGGGAAAGTTTTAGCCCGATAGCTTTAAAACTGAGAGACTAGTTTGCGTAGAAACGGACAGACAGACGGACGGACAGACGGACAGACGGATATGGCTAGATCGACTCATCTTGTGATGCTGATCAAGAATATATATACTTTATAGGGTCGGAAACTTCTCCTTCACTGCGTTGCAAACTTCTGACTGAAATCATAATACCCTCTGCAAGGGTATAAAAAGGCGTTTTGCAGTGTTCACTGTATCTCCGCTAAAAATTTACGGATTTCCATTCTGCTTTTACATTTCGTTTAAGAATAGAAAAAACTCGCCCCTGGGAAATTTAATTTTTTATTTTTTTACTTTACCCATTTTTTAAGCCGTTCAAAATCAAAAATAATTTTTTTTAGAAAATTTTTACTTGTACTACTTTTAGCCTAACTTCTAAAGTTTTTTTCCGATTGACTTAAACCTTTTTTTGTATAATCTTATAATGTTAATCTACAAGGAAAAATATATAAAAAAAAATTGTTTAGTTTTTTTTTTGCAAGACCCTACCCACCCCTAAGAAGTAGGTTGAATATAAACGATTTTTAGTGTTCGTTTTATTTATTATATTTTTATAGAATTTTGGAAATAATTTAAAATTTTTATCTTCACTATAAGTATTTTTGGCCGCACTCCCCATACAAGCCCGACCACTGTGAGGCAGTTCATGTCCATAAATACTGCTCCAATTGTTTGGCTCACCATCACTCCCAGGACTCGTGCCGTAGTGGTAATCACTGCCAGAAGTGTGGAAAGGACCACCTCTCTTCTACATGTGGACGATCGCTCCCCGCTATCCTGTGTAAATTTATCCTAATTTTTGGCTTCGGTGGTCCTCGCAAGGGGGGGGCGGGGAAGATTGTTCATGCCAAAAGGGCCAAATGTCCACATCTCGCTCGCTCTCACTGCCCTTCGCTCTCCCTCTCCAACTCTACGCTATGCTCTGGAGCCCTTATTATTATTATTATTATTTATTGTTTTGGCTTCCTAACGCTACAAGTTGTATAACTTATAAATTACTGCGCTAGTCACAACGGGTAATCAATTTTAAATTCGAACAAAATTGGTTCTTAAATCTAAGACATACATTTTACATTAATTATTGAAAATACAGAATGGCAAATATAGTTAAATCGAATTTAGAAACAAAGGAAGAGGTTTTAGGGGGATGGATTTAATTCAAACCAATTGTATATTATAAAGAGTGTCATTTAAATAACATCCTCTAATTTTTATGGCCGATACTATCGGCTAATATATCGGTGGCAAAGCGATTGCTGGAACACTATTAAAGGCGTTTTGCGGTGACCACTGTATCTCCTCCAAAAATTATTACATTTCCATTCTTAACATTTAGCTTAAGAAAGAAAAAACCCGCCCCTGGGAACGCGTTTAATTTTTTTAAGGGAATTTTTTTTTGCATTTCCAGAAGTCAAAAATGCGTTTTTCACCTAAAAAATTCGACTTTTGGGCAAAAAAAAATACTTTAAGTTAAAAAAATAAAAAAAACGCTTCCCAGGGGGCGGAGTTTTTTGTGCAGAAAAATATGCGACAAATTTGAAAACGATCGATTGAGCTGTTTAGAAATGCCGATGGTCTGCAGACTTTCAAAACGTGGTTTCGAGAAAAACGCATAAGATGCACTTACGTACCTAAAGTCTTAGAGGTTGGGGTACTAGTTTTAGCATAACTTCTAAAGCTTTTTTGTCTCGATTGATCTTAAAACTTTTTGTAGAATCTTAAAATGTTAATCTACAAGAAAAAATAATACAAAAAAAATCGTTTTTTTTTTTGCTAGACCCCACCCCCCCTTAAACAATATGAGGCACGTGTAATAAAGAGCGTGAGAATCAATTGGTTTGAATATTTAATGTTCTTTTAATATTATTATTTTATATTATTATTTTTGGATCATTGGTTATTCTATGGCCCAAACCCTTAAGTTTAATTTTTTTAAGTTTTTAACATGTTTTAAGTATTTTAATGAATTTATTTAGATTTTGTAAGTTATTGCGTTGCATTTTGTGGGAGCCTGCCGAGAGAGAGAAAACCCAGAGAGCGGATGCCAAGAGGCGACGGCCGAGGGGGCAACAGCCAAAACTGATAGGGAGGGGGTCGTGCTGTGTGGAAAAGGGGAGGAAAAAGAGCAATTTTAGTTTAAATTTGTTTTGGATTTTAAAAACTTAAGCTACTGCTTAAAATGCTCAAGTTTTATTTTTCAAAAAGTATTTTTTCATTTTGTAGCATGAAGTAAGAGCTTTATTTAATTTCCACCATGGAAGAAGATAAAAAATTACTACAAATTCTGTAAACAAAGCCAAAATGTTTTCAAGTTAATTATTTAATCTTAGGATTCGAACTTTTGCATATGCATATTTGGATATGTTTTGGTTTGTACAATACATGTACAATACAATACATACACACAATGTGTGTTTATGTTTCTACTTGAAAGTCGATAATGTGCTTAAATACAAGTAAAATTATTCATTTCCTTTCAGCCAATTCAAAATTTGACGAGTTTAAAATTTAATAATTATCAATCAAATCTGGAATCTGAAAATAATAAGTTACTTCGCTACATTTGTAGTTACAAAATATATGCGTAAGTGTGTGCAAAACAAAAAATTTGAAAGCAACAAATTCCAATTTACTTTTACTTAGATCATTCATCTCTTAAAGATTATAAAATGAAAGACCGATTTTTAAGGGATACGACCACAGCCCAAACCGTAAGAGCTAGAGCAGCCAAATTTTTTCACAGTATTCCATTGGGGGCGT